>JAVSCE010016387.1:0-151048 GCA_032199065.1 Smutsia gigantea | reverse complement strand
AATAAAGGCCCATGAACCTACAATCTAGTCACAAGAATGATCGCTATTTCGTCATTCTTGTGAGTCCTGTTATTTTTTTAATGCTAGTGACTAACACAGGGCCTGGCTCACTGGAAGCAGTCGGTAAATATTTATGGAATAAATAAATCAATAACTATAAATGAATCAACAGTGAACTGTTTAAGGATGCAAAGATAAGACAAAAGGTGCATTGACAGCCTAAAGGAGTTTATAGTCTTGTTGATTGGAACAAACCTCACACCACAGAGTTAAATCCAAATAAGCAAGTGGTGGGGGAATCCTATGCCATTATAGTAGATCGAGGGGATATTTGTATATTCCACTCACTCCTTGCTCTAGTGATAATGTGGGGCAACAGAACAAGCACAGTCTGACCCGGATTTCAGTTCTGACTCTACCCTTTTGCTTCTGTGAGATTGTGGGTTCACCATTTAACTTCTCTGAGCCTCAGTTTTCATCATGCATTTTTTTTCATGGTGAAATAAAAAGAAAATCCTTTTGCATGTTCTGAGAATTAAACTAGACATGGCTATAAAGCAGCAGGGAGTCTGGCATGCAGCAAGTGCCCATTAAGTGGCAGCTCTCGTCATCTTTATCTTCTGTGGTCACTGTCACCATTGCCTGTCAGTCTGTTCTCCAAGAAGAATTCTCTGTTCCATGCAGTCCAGGCCTATGGTTTCCCTTCCCAATCACACTTTCTTTCAGGTACATTGATAACACACACTCATTTTCCTTCCTCCTGTCCTGGAATGCTGTTAGAGTAAACAGGCAAACTTAGTTCCAGCCTGCTTAATGACTTTGCCACCTGGACCTTCTGAATGAGATACGGTTTCCTGTCCTGGCATTCAAGGCTCTTGTCTGCTGTGCCCCTTATCTGGTCGTCTGCTCTCCCACTACTCCTGCACGGTCTCTAGGCTGTAGCGCTCCTTGTTCCGTGAATGCACACTTCTTTGTGGGGCCTTTGAAATCATCATCTTTTCACTCAGAATTCTGCTCATTGATAGCCTTTACCATGGAAACCCTCCCCATCCTTCCTGACCTGTGTGGACATTGCTTCCTCCATGAACATTTCCAATATTCCCGTAACTGAATAGACTCGCTCCCACCTCTGATCTGTTTTTGGCACCCTTTGCTGATCTCATTGTATTCTCATATTTCCCTTTACATATGAAAGGCTTATGTCCATATTGTTCTATCTTACAGGAATGTTCTCAGGTTTAAATACTGAAAACGACATGATGTATATGAAAGTAAAGAATAAAGACTCACACAAATATAAGCTGTAACAGCAGCTGTATAGAATGTTTACCCAGCACTGATTGTGTGCCCCGTCAACAAAAGCTAGGTATAAACAATGTCTTTAATCTTTATAACAACATTTTGCGGTATCTGTAAATACCATTTATTATTATTTTTTTAATGGGTAACAAGACAGAAATCTTGAGGTGTTGAGTGATTTGTCCAAGCTCAAACAACTATTAAGGACCAAACTAGGATTCAAACTTGGTCCTGTCAGATTCCAGCACCTAAGCACTTAAGCAATTCATTACCCTGGCTTTAAAAATCATATAGTAAGTATGACTTTGTCTCAAATTAGCGAAGTGACCTTTCTGTTAAAAGAAATATACATACTCCTATAATTACAGTGAGATTAGGCTCTTTTTTGGTCTTAAATGTCTTTTCATCTGCTGCAATTACCTACTTCCCCTTGAAGAGAAGACCTGACTAAATGAAGACATGTGTTTCTGCCGAAATTGAAACCAACCTGTGTTAAAATTTTGGTAAAGCACCTACCCGAGAGCCAGACACGAATGTGAGCAGGTTATGTTATTTCATGTCAGAGGATTTTCAACTCGCATTTCACAACTGGAATTCATGAGAGAGCCGGTTAGCACCCCAGGCATTAAAAGCAAACTATTGTATTTGTGTTTGGCCTTGTTTGCGCTTTCTGTTTACATCTCATTTCCAACTCCGTTTTTTGTGTGTAGGGAGAGGGGTGGAAGTTGGGGGCTGCCTCAGGCAGGGACAGGAACAATCTTGGTTACGGTTATGTCCGGGGTGAAAATCTCTATCCATTTATTTATTGACCCTCAGGGATACCTCCTTAGGCTGGGTTCTCAAGAGTGTCATTACCAGGTCATAATCTATGGACTTAAAGTAGCCTTTATTTTTAAAACACATTGTGAAGCTCTCCAAAATGGTCATGGCGGTCATTGCTGCAGTTCCCCAGTATATGCTCTCCTCCTGTCCATACAGCCCTCTTTGTGTTTGTGTGGGGCCTCAGGGGTTGTGAGCAGAAATTACTATCATTTATGGGATGGAGGATTTAATGCCTAGTGGGAGACCCTCCAGGATACCTTGGCCTCTGTGTGGGGACCACAGGGTTTCTCTGTCAGCTTGAGTGCTACATACAGAATCAGGGAGGAAAGAGTCCCCAGTCAGTCGACACATGGTGGGCATGGAGTCTCAGGGAGGAATAAACTAGGGAAGCCACTGAAATTTAGAGTTAGTTACTGCAGCAAAACCTCCCTTACCTTGTAATAGTTTATAATGCTTTATAATAGGTTTTAATAGCTTATAGTTTATAATATTCTTAGTTTATGAAAATTTATAATATATATAGTTTATGATATGATGCTTTATAATAGCTTCTAATTTATAATATTATAATTTATAATGCCACTAGCAACATGGTAAGTACATTTTCTAACTAGGTATTATGTTCCAGTGATTAAAAAGTAATCTGGAAGGTTTCTATGCATAGATGCCTCTCCACTCTTATGACCATCTGCCTGATTCACCCAAGTGTCCAAAGGTATTTGTTTCTTAGGCTTTCTTAAATAAGTTTTTAATTCATTTTTCTTTTAAAAAAGTTTATATTTTCATTCTTTTTCCTTGTTGCACAAAAGAGTACTCTACAAATCTCTGTGCACTTTGCTTTTTAACCTCAATTATATATTGGAGATCTTACATTATATAAAAAGCTTTGTCATACTCATACAGCTGCAGAGTACTACCTCCTATAAATTACCCTAAACTAATCATGATCCTGTTGTTAAACAGATTGCTCTTAATCTTCAGTCATTGCAGTAATGATGGAATGAATCACCTTTGTCTTGCGTAACATTTCCAGATGTGGAATGGGTGGGTCAGTGGGCATATACATTGGCCATTTGGGTTGATAAGTTAGATTGCCCTCCTTATGCATGGTATCAACTTATGCTTCCACCAGCAGTGGATGCAAGTGCCTGTTCCTCATTGCCTCATCAACTTTTTAAAGGATTTAGAAGTTTTTCTCATATAAGTTTGATATATTTCTTTCGGAGTTTTATTTCTAGGCATTTTACATTTTTTGGTTGCTATTATGAAGGGAATGTTTTCTTGCATAATATCTTTTAACACATTGTAGTTTTTGTACACAAAGACAATTGGTTTGTAAATTTTACTTGCTCCTAAATTACTGAATTTTCTTATTGCTTGAAATAGTTTGGATTTTCCATGTATGCAGTCACACCTTTTGAAAATAGAAAATAGTGATAGTTTCCATTATTCTAAATTTTTCTCTTGTCTAATTTTGTTATCTAGTACAAAGTCAAAACAAGACAGTGATGGAGGGAGTCCTTGTTCGGTTCTGGAGTTATATTAGAATGTCTCTAGTGCATCACTATAAATCATGATAACAGCTTTGGGGCTAAGATGTATTTTATAATGTTAAGAATGTATTCTGCTTTTCCTATACTACTGGATATTCTTTAATGAATTGTTGATTTTTATCAAGTATTCTTTTAGTATGTTGCTGGGTTCTCTTTCCATATATACAGTGTATGCAGGATTTTTTAAGAGCAGACTTTATTTTTTAGAGCAGTTTAGGTTCACAGCAAAACTGAGTGGAAGGTACAGAGATTTCCTATACACTTTGTCCCCACACACTCATAACTTACCCCATTATCAACATCCCCCACCAAAGCGGTGTGTTTGTCACAGTTGATGAACCTACACTGACACATAATTATCACCTGAAGTCCTTGGTTTACCTTCTGGTTCATTCTTGGTGTTGTACATTTGATGCATTTGGATAAATGTCTGATGATACGTCTCCATCATTATAGTATCATGCAGAGTAGTTTATTATCCTAAAAATTCTCTGTGCTTTACCTATTCATCCTTCCTTTCTTTAATCCCTGGCAACCACTGATCTTTCTATTGTCTCCATAGTTTTGCCTTTTCCAGAATGTCCTATTGTTGGAATCATACAGTATGTAGCCTTTTCAGACTGACTTTTAAGCTTAGTAATATGCATTTAAATTTCCTCCATATCTGTTCAAAGCCTAGATAGCTCTTTTTAGCACTGAATAATATTCTGTTGTCTAATATGCCAGTTTGTTTGTCTATTCAGCTATTGAAGGACCTCTTGGTACTTCCAGGTTACAGTAATTAGGAACGAAGCTGCTATAAACATCCATGTGCAGGTTTATGTGTGGACATAAGTTTTCAGCTTCTTTGGATGAATACCAACAGTGCAGCTGCTGGTAAGACTTATGTTTAGTTTGGTAAGAAACCACCAAACTGCCTTCCAATGTGGCTGTACCGTTTTGCATTCCTACCAGTAATGAATGAGAATCCCTGTTGGCTCTGCATTGTTTCCAGCATTTGGTGGTGCCAGTGTTTTGGATTCTGGTCATCTTATAGGTATCACATTATTGCCTTAATTTGCATTTTCCTGATGACATATGATATGGAGCATGTTTTTATGTTCTTATGTAGGATTTTTATATGGAGACTAGTAAGTGACATAAGCCTATAGCTTGGGATATGTATGACCTATAATTGTTTAAAAGGAAAACTAATACTTTTTATTATTTTCATTAAACAGTTTAAATTGATTTGGAATTACCTTTCAAGAGTCTACTAAAATTAACTCACAAACTTATCTGGCCCTGGCATTTAAAAAAATTTCCCTTTTTCGGAGGTGGGCAAGGTAGCAGGGGTAGCAATTTCTTTAAAAATAATTTTTTTTTGGTGAAAATTAATTTTTTTTTTAGGTTTTTAAATCTATTTTAGTTTTGGTAATTTACTTTCCTAGAAAATTTTCAGTTTTATGTCAGTTTTCAAACCTCTATGAAATTAAGCAAAATTGACTTACAATAAAAAAAAATTCTATTAAGTAATGTACTCTGTATTATTACTTTATGTGTTTTATGGAGTCCCCATTTTTCTATTAGACTAGTTAGTGGTTTGCTTTATTTTTAAAGGATGACATTTTGGAATATTTTGGAATGCACTGACTAGTTATTTTTTCTGTATAACTTATTAATTTTGTTTTTTTGTTTCCTTTTTTTGTATATGAAATCTTTAGTCACTTCTCACATATATAATTTTTCATAATTTATTTATTAATGATAAAGGTACTTAAGGTTTTGAATTTTCCTCTGTGTACTTCTATAGCTATACTGTTATTTTTAAGGAGAAATTGTCTGTTAGTTTGCATTCCTCTTTGATGAAGAGGTTAGAACAATTTAATTTTTAAGTGAAAGGGACATACTATTTTATGATATTAATTTTTAATTTTACTATACAATGAGGAAAATTTTTATATTTCTACCTTTCATAATTTAATAAGACATCCTTTGTGAAATAAAATATTGTCAATTTTAATGTTTGTTATATTTGTTTTTGAAAAGGGCATATTTTATATTTTCAGGATTTAGCATTAGATATTTATCAAATACATCTACCTTATCATTTATTCAATCAAGGTGTTCTATACTCTTTCTTATATTTTTGACACTTGATATATGATCCATTGACTGATAGGGGTTAAATTCTCCTGTTTCCAGGGTGTGTTTGTCTGTTGTTAATTGTATCACAATTCTAGCTTATGAATGTTGCTGTATTTTCCAGTTCATAGATATTTACAGTTATTTAAATTTTATTGTGACTTCTCCTTCTACATAATAAACTGTCCATACAGATGCAGGCATTGATGTATAGAGACATATAGAACTTTTCCAAGGATGTACAGCCATTAAGTAGGATAAGTTAGACTTCCAGAAGCTGTAGTGATGCTAGAAATTTTGGTAGATTGCATTTAATTTTGGAGGACTTAGGAATTCAGCTCTATCCAGAACTCACTGGTTTCAGAATTTCACCCTCCGTGTAAACTTGCCTTCTTCCTCTGCTGATACTGAGCCTTTAGGGTCACTAAATCGGATGATCGAACCACTTTTATTCTAAATGGAGTTCTGTTTTTGAAGATAATTATTTTAAGTATTTATGTCACTCTGCCTTTCATGTGTGCTTCCCAGACTTCAGTCTCTTAGCCACATCTTCACCCATTGCTATAATTTACTTAAATCTCTACAAATTACCACACTTTTATAGAACATTTTCTAAAGCACTTTGTATCATGATATATAGAAATATAGAAATCATATATAGAAATCTATTATCACTTGCCCATCCTGTATAAATTAAGGTAGGGGAAAACCAGTGGTACCTGAGCAAGTTGTGGGAAACCTTTGCTTTTTCACATAGTTTTTATCCTTTAAAATCTAATTTTAGCCTTCCCATATTCACTCATCTCTCCTTAATTTCTCAATTTCTTTTTTCCTGGAGTTTTATAACCCTAAAGTGGATCTTCATAGTTAAATGCATAGTTACCTATGGTGTTAATGTATTTTCTCTTTCAGGAGATTTATATTTATTTCCAAATAACTGGTTCTTTAAAGGTACTGTGTTTTATTTTTCACATGTCTGTAAGTGGTGAATATGAGGAACTTTTCATTGTATCTGAAAGCTGCCTCTGTAGTGATGAGGACCTAGCCACATGTAAAGTAGATGTGGTTCTGACCGGGGTATCTTGGATTGTCTCATTCCTATCCTCCTGCCCATCCTCAGTGATCAGAGCTGAGTTCAAGTTCCAGCCTCTGTTTTATCTCCCTAGTTCCTGTAAAAGGCTTCTTTAGCTAAAATACCTTTAATTATCCAAGCATTCATTCATTCATCAGCCTATCAATTAAGTACATAATATGAGTCTGTAGCAGGTGCTGGATACAGCAGACCAAAACAGGCATGGCCCCTGCTCTGATGAATATCACAGTCAGTCTACTGAGATAAAGATTTATTAACCACATACAATAATTACAGTACTTTGCTGATATCTCTTTTTTTTTAATATAATTTATTTTATTATCATTAATTTACAATTACATGTGCAATATTACGATTATTAAACTACCCCTTCATCAGGCCCCCCCCCACCAACCCCATTACAGTCACTGTCCATCAGCGTAGTGAGATGCTATAGAATCACTACTTGTCTTCTCTGAGTGGTACTGCCCTCCCCGGGCCCCCCCAACATTACATCTGCTAATCGTAATGCCCCTTTTTCCCTCTTATCCCTCCCTTCCCGCCCATTTTCCCCAGTCCCTTTCCCTTTGGTAACTATTAGTCCGTTCTTGGGTTCTGTGAGTCTGCTGCTGTTTTGTTCCTTCAGTTTTTTTCTTTGTTCTTATACTCCACATATGAGTGAAATCATTTGATACTTGTCTTTTTCGGCTTGGCTTATTTCACTGAGCATAATACCCTCTAGCTCCATCCATGTTGTTGCAAATGGTAGGATTTGTTTTCTTCTTATGGCTGAATAATATTCCATTGTGTATATGTACCACATCTTCTTTATCCATTCATCTACTGATGGACACTTAGGTTGCTTCCATTTCTTGGCTATTGTAAATAGTGCTGCAATAAACATAGGGGTGCATCTGTCCTTTTCAAATTGGGCTGCTGCATTCTTAGGGTAAATTCCTAGGAGTGGAATTCCTGGGTCAAATGGTATTTCTATTTTGAGTTTTTTGAGGAACCTCCATACTGCTTTCCACAATGGTTGAACTAATTTGCAGTCCCACCAGCAGTGTAGGAGGGTTCCCTTTTCTCCACATCCTCGCCAACATTTGTTGTTGTTTGTGTTTTGGATGTTGGCCATCCTCACTGGTGTGAGGTGATATCTCATTGTGGTTTTAATCTGCATTTCTCTGATGATTAGCGATGTGGAGCATCTTTTCATGTGCCTGTTGGCCATCTGAATTTCTTCTTTGGAGAAGTGTCTATTCATGTCCTCTGCCCATTTCTTAATTGGATTATTTGCTTTCTGTTTGTTAAGGTGCATGAGTTCTTTATATATTTTGGATGTCAACCCTTTATCAGATACGTTTTTTATGAATATATTCTCCCATACTGTAGGATGTCTTTTTGTTCTACTGATGGTGTCCTTTGCTGTACAGAAGCTTTTCAGCTTGATATAGTCCCACTTGTTCATTTTTGCTTTTGTTTCCCTTGCCTGGGGAGATATGTTCATGAAGAAGTCGCTCATGTTTATGTCCAAGAGATTTTTGCCTATGTTTTTTTCTAAGAGTTTTATGGTTTCATGACTTACATTCAGGTCTTTGATCCATTTTGAGTTTACCTTTGTGTATGGGGCTAGACAGTAGTCCAGTTTCATTCTCTTACATGTAGCTGTCCAGTTTTTCCAACACCAGCTGCTGAAGAGGCTGTCATCTCCCCATTGTATATCCAAGGCACTTTATCAAATATTAATTGACTGTATATGTTTGGGTTAATGTTTGGATTTTCTATTCGGTTCCACTGGTCTGTGGGTCTGTTTTTGTGCCAATACCAAATTGTCTTGATTACTGTGGCTTTGTAGTAGAGCTTGAAGTCAGGGAGCGTAATTCCCCCTGTTTTATTCCTCCTTCTCAGGATTGCTTTGGCTATTCGGGGTCTTTTGTGGTTCCATATGAATTTTAGAATTATTTGTTCCAGTTCATTGAAGAAAGCTGTTGGTAGTTTGATAGGGATTGCATTGAATCTGTAGATTGCCTTAGGTAGTATAGCCATTTTGACAATATTTATTCTTCCTAGCCAAGAGCATGGGATGCATTTCCATTTGTTAGTGTCCTCTTTAATTTCTCTTAGGAGTGTCTTGTAGTTTTCAGAGTACAGGTCTTTCACTTCCTTCGTTAGGTTTATTCCTAGGTATTTTATTCTTTTTGATGCAATTGTGAATGGAATTGTTTTTCTGATTTCTCTTTCTGTTAGTTCATCATTAGTATATAGGAAAGCAACAGATTTCTGTGTGTTAATTTTGTATCCTGCAACTTTGCTGAATTCAGATATTAGTTCTAGTAGTTTTGGAATGGAATCTTTAGGGTTTTTTATGTACAGTATCATGTCATCTGCAAATAGTGACAATTTGACTTCTTCTTTACCAATCTGGATGCCTTGTATATCTTTGTTTTGTCTGATTGTTGTGGCTAGGACCTCCAGTACTATGTTGAATAACAGTGGAGAGAGTGGGCATCCTTGTCTTGTTCCCGATCTTAGATGAAAAGCTTTCAGCGTCTCGCCGTTAAGTATGATGTTAGCTGTGGGTTTGTCATATATAGCCTTTATGATGTTGAGGTACTTGCCCTCTATACCCATTTTGTTGAGAGTTTTAATCATGAATGGATGCTGAATTTTGTCAAATGCTTTTTCAGCATCTATGGAGATGATCATGTGGTTTTTGTTCTTCTTTTTGTTGATGTGGTGGATGATGTTGATGGATTTTCGAATGTTGTACCATCCTTGCATCCCTGGGATGAATCCCACTTGATCATGGTGTATGATCCTCTTGATGTATTTTTGAATTCGGTTTGCTAATATTTTGTTGAGTATTTTTGCATCTACGTTCATCAGGGATATTGGTCTGTAATTTTCTTTTTTGGTGAGGTCTTTGCCCGGTTTTGGTATTAGAGTGATGCTGGCTTCATAGAATGAGTTTGGAAGTATTCCCTCCTCTTCTATTTTTTGAAAAACTTTAAGGAGAATGGGTGTTATTTCTTCTCTATATGTCTGGTAGAATTCAGAGGTGAATCCATCAGGCCCAGGGGTTTTGTTCTTGGGTAGTTTTTTGATTACCAATTCGATTTCGTCACTGGTGATTGGTCTGTTTAGTTTTTCTGTTTCTTGCTTGGTCAGTCTTGGAAGGTTGTATTTTTCTAAGAAGTTGTCCATTTCTTCTATGTTTTCCAGCTTGTTAGCATATAGATTCTCATAATATTCTCTTATGATTCTTTGTATTTCTGTGGGGTCCGTCGTGATTTTTCCTTTCTCATTTCTCATTGTGTTTATGTGTGTAGATTCTCTTTTTCTCTTAATGAGTCTGGCTAGGGGTTTATCTATTTTGTTTATTTTTTCAAAGAACCAGCTCTTGGTTTTATTGATTTTTCTATTGTTTTATTCTTCTCAATTTTATTTATTTCTTCTCTAATCTTTATTATGTCCCTCCTTCTGGTAACTTTGGGCCTCATTTGTTCTTCTTTTTCCAATTTCAGTAATTGTGTCTTTAGACTATTCATTTGGGAATGTTCTTCCTTCTTTAAATAGGCCTGGATTGAAATATACTTTCCTCTTAGAACTGCCTTTGCTGCGTGCCACAGAGGTTGTGGCTTTGTGTTGTTGTTGTCATTAGTCTCCATATATTCTTTGATTTCTGTTTTGATTTGGTCGTTAACCCATTGATTAATTAGGAGAGTGTTGTTAAGTCTCCATGTATTTGTGAGCCTTTTTGATATCTTTCTAAAATTTATTTCTAGTTTTATACCTTGGTGATCTGAGAAGTTGATTGGTAGGATTTCAATATTTTTGAAATTACTGAGGTTCTTTTTGTGGCCTAGTATATGGTCTATTCTGGAAAATGTTCCATGTGCACTTGAGAAGAATGTGTAACCTGTTGCTTTTGGGTGTAGAGTTCTGTAGATGTCTGTTAGGTCCATCTGTTCTAGTGTGTTGTTCAGTGCCTCTGTGTCTTTACTTATTTTCTGTCTGGTTGATCTGTCCTTTGAGTGAGTGGTGTGTTGCAGTCTCCTAAAATGAATGAATTGCTTTCTGTTTCCTCCTTTAATTCTGTTAGTATTTGTTTCACATATGCCTGCGCTCCTGTGCTGGGTGCATATATATTTATAATGGTTATATCTTCTTGTTGGACTGACCCTTTTATCATTATGTAATGTCCTTCTTTATCTTTTGCTACTTTCTTCGTTTTGAAGTCTATTTTGTCTGATACAAGTACTGCAACACCTGCTTTTTTCTTTGTTGTTTGCATGAAATATCTTTTTCCATCCCTTCACTTTTAGTCTGTGTATATCTTTGGATTTGAGGTGAGTTTCTTGTAGACAGCATATAGATGGGTCTTGCTTTTTTATCCATTCTGTTACTCTGTGTCTTTTGATTGGTGCATTCAGTCCATTTACATTTAGGGTGATTATTGATAGGTATGTACTTATTGCCATTGCTGGCTTTAGATTCGTGGTTATCAAGGATTCAAGGGTTGCTTCTTTACTATCTAACAATCTAACTTAACTTTCTTGTTAAGTTATTGTAAACACAGTCTGGTGTTTCTTTATTTCTCTCCCTTCTTATTCCTCCTCCTCCATTCTTTCTATAATAGGTGTTTTATTCTTTGCCTTTAGTTGGTATTTGATGGTCTGCTTTCTTTGCTATGATTTTTTTTTTCTCTGGTGACATCTTTTTAGCCTTAGGTGTGCTTCCCTCTAGAGCAGTCCATTTAAGATATCCTGTAGTGGTGGTTTATGAGAGGCAAACTCTCTTAACTTTCGTTTATCTGGAAATTGTTTAATCCCTCCATCATATTTAAATGATAATCGTGCTGGAAACAATATTCTTGGTTCGAGGCCGTTCTCTTTCATTACGTTAAATATATCATGCCATTCTCTTCTGGCCTGTAAGGTTTCTGTTGAGAAGTCTGATGATAGTCTGATGGGTTTTCCTTTGTAGGTGATCTTTTTTCTCTCTCTAGCTACCTTTAATACCCTGTCTTTATCTTTGATCTTGCCATCTTAATTATTATGTGTCTTGGTGTTGTCTTCCTTGGGTCCCTTGTGTTGGGAGATCTATGAGCTTCGGTGGACTGCGAGACTACTTCCTTCCCCAACGAGGGAAAGTTTTCAGCAATTATTTCTTCAAAGACACTTTCTATCCCTTTTTCTCTCTCTTCTTCCTCTGGTACTCCTATAATGCTAATATTGTTCCGTTTGGATTGGTCACACAGTTCTCTTAATATTCTTTCATTCCTAGAAATCCTTTTATCTCTCTGCCTCAGCTGCTCTGTACTCCTGTTCTCTGTTTTCTATTCCATTAACAGTCTCTCGCATCTCATCCATTCTGCTGTTAAGCCCGTCGATCGCTTGTCTGATTTCTGTATTATCTTTCCTCAGTTCCCTCACTTCCTCCCTCAGCTCTTGCACATTTCTCTGTAGGTCCATCAGCATGGTTATGACTTTTATTCTGAATTCTTTTTCAGGGAGGCTGTGCATTTCCATCCCTTCAGACTCCCTCTCTGGGGTTTTCTGGTTGATTTTGGTCTGAACCATATTCCTCTGTCTTTTCATGGCTGTATAATTTGGTCACTGATAGTTGCCACGTATGTCAGCTGGGCTCTTTAAGACCGCCTCTTGGGGTGCTGAGTCCTCTCGGGTGTAGCTGCACGCTGTGCGCTTTCCTGTGTATTCTCGTCTTTTGGGATTAGATGTATTTTCTGTGTTTTCGTAGATAAATATAGTGTTGGGAGGAGATTTCTGCCGCCCTGCTCACACCGCCATCTTCCCGGAAGTCTCTTGCGGGTCGCCAGGAGAGGGCTGCGGTGAGCGGCGGCAGGGCCCGCGGCGGCGAGTGCGCCCCTCTCGGCGGGGCTGGGCGGTGGTGCGGCGCGGGTGCTGCGCTCCTGCGGCCGCGCGCTGAATGGGCTCAGCCTGACGCAGCCCGGCTCTGCCCTCACCTGACATCTCTTTTTTGCATAAGGGTTATCAGTTTTTATTTTCCCCAGCATAGGGTTTGTAAGAAAAGTTAGAAGTTAGCCAGAAGTTCAAGTTCCTCTAGTGCAAGGTGCCAACCCTACTTTTCATGCTTTTTTCCATTGTATTTTCTTGCTCACTTGCATATATTGGTAATCCAGCTGCCTCTGAAAATCTGTTCTTTGCTGTCTTTAAGCTTGGGCCTGAACTTTTTCTCACCTGCATGATCACCCTGTCTCCTCCTGTCTTGCCTATCAATTCCTGAAGGCCCACCTCACATGGGCTTCATGAAACCATTCCAACTCAGAGGACTCCCTCCTCTTCGGGGCCAGGTATGTCTTTGTATCTACTTAGTGGCAACTGTTAGAGTGATGTGGTAACTGTCCCTTTTCTTTGACCAGACTGAAAGTTGGGAAAGCAGGCATGTCACCTCTGTCAGTCAGATTGTAGGAGGGACCAGGTGGCACATGTGGATTTAGATAGTTTGATGAGGCTTTATTTACAGAGAAACTGATTTCAAAGGTTTGGCAAGAGTATAAGGAAATCACAAGAGATACGGAGGGAACACGGGGCTGAACAGTGGAGCTGTTACAATCCTTGGTGTGGAGGAATGAGGGGGTAGAGAGATTTCCAGAACCAGGGAAGAGAGTCGTGTTTGCAGGCAGACTTGGGAAGTCCAGTGACCTGTTGAAGGATACAACCAACCTGGGGCGACCCCACAGGAGCTGAGCCAGAGGGGTGCATTTCCTTTCCCAGCTCCCTGCTGGAGCTCCCCGTGGCCAAGCCCAGCAAAAACTAGAGGGCATTGCAGCCTGTTGACACGCTGCAAGTACGTCAGCCTCTCTCAGACAGCAGGCAGGGCTAAGGAGAGAGAGTGTTTCTGGAGGAATAAAACAGGCGAACAGAAGACATCTAGCATGGTGCTGTGCTAATTTTTTAAAAAACTTTTCTACCCCCACTCAAACCTAGCATATTTTCAGCAGCACTAAATAAATGTTTGAGGTTCTGTATATTTGTGCATTTTATGGTTTTCATTTCAGGATAAGTTAAACCACTATGGAAGCTTTCGTTTTGTCTTCCTTTTAGAAACAATTATTTCTATTAATATCTTTCTCCCTAGATGATTCCAAGACTTGAGTAATGGTATCAGTGACCAACAAAACCGTTTCTTTTGATTTTGGTTGTACGAAATACGTATATGTCTACGTGTGTGTGAGTGTGTGTGCGCGTGCATATATGTATCTCTAACCATGTATGCATTGATTTAATCCATGGAGATGTGGTTAATATTAAATAAAGAGAGGAGGAAAATTAGTAGTCATATATATCAAGAAAAGCTTTATTATATCGTGAATATAAAGAATGATGGTAGTAGATGGATTATTTGAAAGGTCTTTTTGCATTTATAGTAAAATACATATACCATGTATTAGGGGATCAGAGGAATTGTCATGGTCTCCTCCCAAGGGGAAGGGTAAGCTATTTTGGATTAATTACAAATTGTTAATATCTTTTGTACCAGAGTTTATCAAATTCTGCCAATTACCGTCAGTGTACTAGGAGCATTACCACCATAGCTTATAGTTTAAATGTTGGGAGACAGAGGAGTATCAGGATAGTTTTCTAAGAAAGCTGCCTGGTTAATTGACTCTAAACATATTCAGAAAATCAGTAGTGTAAGGCAGTGGGCTAATCTGCAGAGATGGTGGCTGCAGCCTCAATGCCCCAACTGAGTCTCAGTGTTTCAGTGAGTTTGGGAAAAGTTTGAAGTCACCTCTCAGTCCCTGAGCTGAGAACAGAATCTTTCATGCTTTAAGTGCAAGTGAAGAGAAGCTTACAAAAAAAAAAAAAAAAGATTCCTGCAGCTTTGATTTTAAATCCTAATTAGTTGTCCTTGGAAAATTATTTCCAAGTACAGATTTTGGCACGTATAATTATGAGCTGACATTGACCTTTCTTTATTTTAGACTTTTAAAGCCGATTAAACTCACGTTAAATTAGGTTTTTCTTCTCTCCTGTTGCTATTTGAGCATAAATCTTTAAACGTTCATCAATATGGCTTCTATCTCTGGGTTCTAGAAAAGGGGTCCATGCTCTACCTCAGTGAACAAAGTGGGTTTTCATGAGCCTCCCAGTTTTCCACTGATGAAAATTTAAGCAGCTTAAATCTTTCCTACAAATTACCAGGTCATTTAAAAATAAATTGGGCTCATTTTAATCTAATTCCTAATGCACAACTGCCTGGGGAGTTATTTTCAGCTCCGTTTGTTGCAGTTTGCAATTATCATGCTCCTTTTGAAGAAAAGAAAAGTAAAAGGACTGTATTTTATGTGAATTACCAATGATCTTTCAGAGTAACTCATATTTAAGCTTAGTTGTGGGAGAAATGAGAGACAGAATGGGTAATGATGCAGGCTTGAGAAGGCCCAGCAAAAAGTAAAAAAGCTGAAGGGAGGTAGTCCAAATGCTAGTATCTTACCTCTGTTCTATCATAAAGTCCCAGGCCTGCAAATAATGAGAATTAATGTAAATAACTGAGAGGGCTTGATGATTGTCTAAGCCTCCCAATTCTCTGATTCCATGACTTAAACCTGCTAGGGAAATTTTACTTCTGACTATTCCTGATTTCAGGAAGACAGGACTTGTGTACGTGGTTTTTGAAATGAACAGTGTAATTCATCCATTGATTAAAAACCAGAGAGAACTGCTTTGACTCACAAGCCCTAGATTACAAATTCAGAATCGATTGCTTACTCTTCCAAGTTCTGTGTATTAGAAGAGTATGAGGATTACAGGAATCACTTCCCCAGCTCAAATGGAAACATCTAGCTACAGTACCCTGTGCAGTGCTATTAGGGTCACTGGTTTAGAAGCACTGGCAAGGTATGAATCAAAGACTACGGGAATTCAGAGGAAGAAAAGGTAAGGTTTGGTTTGGGAAGGAGAAGGTGTAGTACTCTAAGAAGACTTCTTGGCAAAGGGGATCATTTGACAGGAAATTTTACTAAATTTATGAAGGTATTTGAGAGCATTGTACATTTGGATTTTCAGTGGTAGCAGAGGGATAGTCAATGATACATTTAGAGTTTGGCAAGAAACTGCTTCAGACAGAGGGCTAGTGGGTGATATGGTGCTGCAGGTCAGTGGGGCCAGATGGCAGAATGCCTGTCCAATGCATCTTGATTTTCTGCTGTTGGCATCAAGGAGCCGTTAAACCAATTTGAAAGATAAAATACTGAAACAGTTAAGTAAGACAAGACTGGGAATTGCTTTTATTCCTTCAAACCTTTCTGAACAAATACCATTATGCCATTTTGCCACTTCGGCGTTTTAATGGCAACTTTTAATTTCCCTCTCCCCCCAGTCTAGAAGGAACAGAAGGAGCTGTACTTCTAAAATAATATTGACATACGAGTTAGCTTTCTACAAACATAAAAGAGGATAATTAGCAAACATATGTTTGATTCAAATTTAGGTTAAAAACACTCACATATATTTAAAAGTAGATACCTTACCATTTGGGTAGTGAATAGCTAGTAAGAAACACTCATTCTGTTTTATTCAAGGTCTTCCAAATCTCAGATAATTCTCCCTATATACCTGAGATGATGACCGTAATAATATTGACAGCCAACATTGCATGCATACACTAAATGCTTTGCATGTAGCATTTCTTTAATCCTCACAACTCCATGAGGTGTGTGCCATTATTATTCCTATTTTGCAGATGAGGAGTGAGGCACAGACAGGCTAGAGGCCACACAGCTAAGGAGTAGCAAAGCTGGGATGGGACCCAGCATTTTGGGGCCACCATTCATGCCCCTAATCATCTCTCCAGGCTGCCCCTCTCAGTGTGGTTTATAATCCGGGCCTTGGAAATGGAAATTGGGACCTGGGAAGTACAATGACTTACATAAGATCTCCCCAGAAACAGGAAAATACAGGATTGCTAAATGTGCTTTTAATGTGATAGCATCTGGAAATGAATAACCCTTCTTTTGAACTGCAACAAATGAAAAGATTTTATCTTTAGTGACTACTACTCCCTTGGCTAAATTCTGTTCTAGCTGAACTTAAGGAGATGTTTGGCAGGGTGAGTGGATGGTTAGAGTTTGATGCATGGAAATCCATGGTACATGCCAAGCTGGACAATCTCCTTAAATGATAATAGCAACAGGAAAAAGATTTCTAAGATCCCCACACTCCTGGAGTAGGTACCCTCTTCAGTTGTCTCACCATAACCCAGGCTGAGTTCTAGCATGGCTTTTTCAAAACAAATTGCTATTCATCCATTTTGCTGTTAGCACTGTTGACACTTTTGGGCCAGATACTTTGTCATGGGTGGGGGGACTGTCCTGTGCAATGTAGGATGTTCAGCTTCGTCCCTGGCCTCTCCCACTAGATGCCAATAGCATTACCCTCGTGTTGACAATCACATATGTCTCCAGACATTGCCAAATGCGACACCATGGAACAAATCATCCTCAGGTGAGACACACTTTTCTCCCTCTACCTTTAAGCACAGGCAGGGACTGGTCCCCTTCTCAGTCACTTCTCTTAAGTCCTAGGGTGCCTTAAGTCATGGGCTAGAGTAGATGTTTTTAACCAGGGGTCCAGGATTTGTAGATTTGCACACAAACACCTTGAAATTATATACTCTGTTCTATGTAGATTGACATTTATAGAACTGGCAAAATGGTCTCAAAGTGGTTTGTGGCATATGAGATGATTGAAAATATTCCCCTTGAGACAGTGCTGTTGACTACACATCAGAGGATTTTATCTTGAGTAGACTGTTCTCTCCCTCCCTCCCTCCCTCCCTCTCTCTGTCTCTGTCTCTGTCTCTCTGTCTCTGTCTCTGTCTCTCTGTCTCTGTCTCTCTCTCATGCAGTCAGCTAACACATACTGCTCAGGATACCACTCTCATGCACATACATTCTTAAGGATCAGTCTTGTCCCCAAGGTGGGGCAGGTCTGCTTAAACAAGGAAAACTGTTGCTGAAGGAACAGTTTATGATAGGGCATGGACCTTATGCCAGGGGTTGGGAGGCTGGTACTAGTCCTTGGATGGTGCAGGCAGGTGAGTTGACTGTTGTCAGGCCTCATGGGGTGAAGGGTGAACCTCATCTCAGATGTTCTTCTCCTGTAGTCCTGAAGATTACTATGGGGAACAGCATTCGTTCCAGGGAAGAATTCGGAGCAGTGGAAAGAAGCAACGACTGCAGATATTTTATTCTCTGCTTCCTATCAATTGTCTCTTGTCTCTAGAGAAAACCCTAACATTCTCAAAATAGAGGTGGTGCCCTTTTATGTAAAGGGGTGGTGCAGGAAGTGATATGGGTAAAAAAAGGAAACAAGATAAAATTCCAGAAACTGAACAATCTAGGAGGTTAGTATAGGTCTGTGGATTCTCATTCACTTCCAGAAGGGTCTTTACTTCAGAACTTAAATATGTATGGGATCTCCCACATCAGTTCCATTTTGCTTTTTTTTTTCCTTTAATGGGCTAAGGAGGGTGAATCATTTTCTCTTTTGGCTCTGCTTACTAGGTCTAGTGATCTGAACCTGTGATTCTAAAAGTATGGACTATTGCCCAATGATGTATTTCAGGGGTCCTTCATGTTGTATCACAGACTAATACAAATATGCATGCTGACAAATGAATGCCTTGTGGTTTTGTGGTTTTCAGTAGTTATATATAGCCAAGGGCTGCTTACTTGTAAGCTACTACATGACTTCTTAAAAGTTTCTGAACTTTGGTTCTATCTGACCAAGGCCTAAGCTAATTAGGGCACCATTTTCTCTGGGTCATAGTGATGGGTTCAGTGATGGGCATCTGACTCAGTCAGACCTGTAGAGACTCAATAATTGAGACTTTGCTAGGACTTCAGGGCACTGGACTTTTGCTCTTTCCTGTTGTTGTCAAAGCTGAGATAATGGAAGGACAGTATCTGTGTGAGCCATCTTCCTACCGTGAGAAAAAATGTTCCTTGATAAGGGAGCCAACTCAAGAAAATGAGGAGGAGATAGAGAAATGGTCCCAGTGACTTCATTTGCTTCTCCAGATCCTGCTCTGTCTGAAGCAATCATAGCTGTAGTCACAGAAGACAGTGATTTCTCTTTTACTCACCCAGGTGGGATTTGGCTTTCTGCCACTGACCACCAAAACGTTTCTCATGGGTGCATCTGCTGCCCTGCTGGTCTGGCTGTTGCCATTATCTTTTTTGTTTTAAATCCAGCTCATGCTTTCTTCTCTTGGGAAACAGTACATGGCCTGCGGGTGAGACCTGGGTTCAATCCTTATTCTTGCACTCACTAGTTATATTACTTAGGGAAAGATATGTAGCTTGCAGAGCCTCAGGTTTCTTATCTTTAGAATAGGAATAAGAAACCCTACCTCATAGGGTTGTGAAGATCATTGAATAGAATGATACTAAAGTAGTTTATTAAAATATTTGTTCATTTCCTCATTCATTTGGCTCTGCGCCTGTAATTTTTCCTTTAATACTTAGTCTTACCTCCACACTTTAATATAAAATAAATAAGCACAATTAAAAAATGTCAGATAAGTGATCCCATAAAAATATTCACACAGTCTCATGTGAGCCTGAATTTCTACAGATGAGGAGAGGGACAGTTGGTGAGGATAAATATCTTAAATCCACAGCTAAGAAGTACCAAAGTGGGGGCGCAAACCGAGGTGCTCTTAGAATTCTTGGACCTGTTTGACAGCGCTCCCAAATTAAGTAGGGAGAGCGGATTTATGTGATGGGAAATGACTGAAACAGATTACCGTCATCCAGAGAGGGTGAGTAGAAAAAAATCAACCTGAATGGTGGGGATGAGACTGGAAGCTTGAAAAGTCAACATTGTCTCCTGGGGTCTCCCATCTATTTGAAGCCCTCTGGGAAAGAGCATAAAGGAAAGTGCTGTTCTGCATTAAAATTCTCCTGATATTAAGTGGGAAGAAAGGACAAGAGAACTTCCTGTCACCTTAGAAAGATTGCTTTTAATTCCATTTGGTTGAATAGATGAGTTAAAATCCCAGGTAGGACCCTGGCTGGGCAGCTTCTGAATCAGTCACAGTCTATTGGGGTCTCTTAGCCGTTACCTGCCCTTCCTGTTCATGGTTTTTCTCCTTCTCTCCCACTCTGCAGATGTGAATTACTCTGTAGGATTCTGAGAAAATACCTGACAGGGTGATAGGATGTTCTGTATGGATTGTAAAGATCTCATCTTTTCCACTGGACTTCACAATTATATAATTTTGAGGACAGTTTTTCAGCTCTCTTGTGTCATGGGGGAAAAAAAAGCATGCATGGAAAATTGTTCTATAAGACATAGACATATTAGGATGGTAGGTAGACAGTTTCCCTGGCAACATTATCCACCTGACAGTCTAGTCACTCCTTTGCTCATTTTAACAGTCATGTACAATGTCATTAGAAGACCTAGAGATGTAGAGTATTTAAGCCCAGAATAAAGTTGGAAGCATTATAACCTTTACTCCAAAACGGAGGTTGAATATCCAACAGAATTCACAGCACTCTACTCATTAGTATTTCCAACACTTTCTCTTCTATTTCCTATTCTATTTCAGAAAACCATGGTGTTACACTAGAGTGTGAATCCATAAATAGCAAAGATGTCTATGGCAGACACACTCTTTCCAGTATTTTTAAATCTATGGGCTTTATTCACAAACATTGAATATTCTGATTTTTTCCTTGTAAAATCTGTGCATCTTGGGTTGGGGGAGGTAATGTATGAATGATTGGTGCTGCAAAATACCACCTCAGTTTAATATTCAAGTCAGCCTAAGCTTAGTTCCATCTTCCTGGACTGCTCATATCAAGGATTTGAAAGTTTAAAGAGACAGTGAGACCCCCATTTCTCTTTTTTCTTCTAAATCTGGTGACTTGGTTTGAAAATTGGGCTACCATTTTGATCTAACAATTCCTTACAAATCCTGGTTGGCAAGCAAGTGTGGGGCTATTGTAACTTCTGGTTTGAATGTTTATTTGAGGAATGCTTTACAAATTTGCAGGCAACTTTATGGCCATGTAATAAACAGGTAATTGTAGTATATTTTTATTTGCATGGCTTATAATGTTACTATTCTTGTAGGAAGGGGATAATGATGTTTCCAAGGCCATCTGCAGAGCTGTTTTATTCAAATTCCAGAAGCTTGTCAAGTTTGAGAAAAATATTCTGTATTTGTGAAGGCTGTGTTTTGGGTAGGGGAAGGTAGCATTCATGCATTTTCTAGAAGGACTTTAAGTCACTTTGGGAAGACCATGGGTCACATGCCCTAGACGTTGAAGCTCTAACCACAATCCTTTTCCTGTTGACAATTCTAGGCCTAGAGAGAACCAGAGTTCTTACAGACTGTGTTCCTCTGCTGACTTGTGTCTGTGAATCCTAGATGTGATATGAGCACTAGTCTTGGGCTCTGTCTGCAGCATGTCTGTACCAAATTCTGTTTGGTTGACTGGATGAGTTGAAACACCAGACAGGAGACAGGCTTACCAGCTGGCAGAGCACGGTCTCTTACAAGTCACCTGCCTTTGGTGTCCATGTTTCTTTCTCTTTCCCTCCCACTCTGCAGATGCAACCTACTTTGTAGATTCCTGGAAAACTGCCTGGCAGGGTGGATATAATGTACTGTATAGATTGACCCCACCTTTCCTATATGACTTTGTAAGTATTACATTTTTTGAGGGCAGCATTTGTCTGGATAATGATGGCATCCTTAGATCTGATCCAAAACCCCTGGGGAGGCAATTACTGGATATTGAACTCTTCAGGTCATTGTTTGTGATATTCTAAAGTAATATAAAACACAGTCCTTATTCTCAGTCTGCTGGTCATCAGGTGGCAGTGGTGGGACATTCCAAGAACTGGGGGACAGTGCTAGCCAGTGGTGAATTTGATGAGTATGAGTAGAAAGGAAAGAGCACATGGAGGGCCTAGTGGGATAAAGGGCTGGTAATTGAAGTTGGGGTTGAGTTTCAGAAGGCCTTGAATGAAGGATAAGAAGTTAGACATTCATTTCTTTAGACAATGGGGAACTTTGGGTTGGTTTAATAAGAGGCATTTGTAATTTCCAGGTTGTATTTAGGAAGAAACATGTGGTCAGGGGAACTACCTCTTTTCATGCTCATCTTCCATAGAGTATGGCACATAGTAGGAATGTGAAGATTAGGTGAATATATGAATAAATAAATGAAGCTGTATTGTAGATGAAATGGAGTGGGAAGATTGATAGAGCAGCTCTCGTAGAAGTCCAGGGATGAGATGGCAGCCTGGGTTGGTGTGGAGGCCATGGGAACGGAATGCCTGGGACACACCTAAGAGGCAGGGGTGGATGATCTGACATGGAAGTGAAGGAGAGAAAGGAACAAAGAGAATGGATGAATGAATGGAGGAGTCTAAGAGGAGAATCAGGTTAGGAGATTATACCATTCCATTTGATAGAAATAGGAACTCCTGGCAGAAGACCATATTTGGTCTTAGATGTGTGGCATTTTAGTTGATGACTGTTGACAGGCTGGCTTAGGCAGGACGAGTGGTCTAGTAAAGACCTTGCCTGAACATGGGGTTGTCTTAAGAGTGGTGTTGGTTCAAGTCAGCAGCTTGTAGTTTTTACAGCTGACTTAAATTTATGGCTCTTGTGACAACACTCAGGCCCATGTGTAAAAGCAATAAGCCAATGCAGGTTGATGAGGTGTCCAGATATACATAGAAGAAAATGTACCAATACCCATTCCCTACTTTGGAATGCCTAGATGCTATCCATTCAGGGCAAAGTGGGGTGGCAGAAAGTCGGAATCCTATACATCTGAATTTAAATTCCAATGTTGCCATTTCCTCTGCTTCCTGAGGGGCAGTATAGTCTAGTGGGTAAAAAGCATGGACTCCCAAATTGGACCATCTGGCTGCAAATCCTGGTTATATCACTTACTAGCTGGGTGACTTCGGGCAAGTCACACTCCTTGTGCCTCCATTTTCTGACCTGTTAAATTGGGGTAACAATAGACCCTACCACATGGGGTAGTTTCAAAGATCAGTTGAGTTACTGTATATAAAACATGAGAGCTTTCTAAATACTGGGTTTATTCACCTCTGTTTAGGAGAATCAAGTTTGAATGATATTCAGCATCTCGAGGACTGAGTATCCTCATCAGTAATGATGGAGTTCATAAACCTAATAAATTCACCTTTTTCCTTCTCAGGAGAAATAGGCATTGCATTCTAAGTAGGCTCTGGCCTTTGCCTCATATGTTTCTTGGAGTTTGTCATGGCTTATGATGCTTTACCATTTGATAATTTATTTTTTGTCCCCTAGACGCACTGCTGCTAAGGCAGCATCCAGATGCAATAGGTTGTTTGATGCCTCTAATATGAACTCCCGGTCCCTACTGTGTTTGTCAGCTTTGTTCAGCTGCAAATGAAAGAAAAAAAATCAAGCAAACATTAAAAAGAGAATATGTGGCTATGCAGCTGACAAGTCTGAGGGTCATTTCAGCACCTGGTGTGGCTGGTTCTAGAAGCCCAAGTGCTGTCATTGAGAATCCATCTCTTTCGCCATTTATTGCCTCTCTCCCTTCTGTGTCGGTGTCTAGATAAAATATCCCACTTAGAATGTCTACTAGTTCAAGTTAGGAATCGGAACTGTCTCTGCTTTGGTGTCAAGCCCCAGTCTTTAATCATTTAATAGTCGTGAATCACAATGGCATGCTGTGGTTGGCCAGACCTGTGTCACGTGCTCATTTTGTGGCCAGGGGCCAGGTCTGTGAGCAAAACTCAAATGAGGGCTTCTAGGCAGTGTGGACGGGTACCCACTGTAGTTCCCGGTACCCGCTCAGCCATCCACAAATGCAGGCTGGGAATATTTCCCTCCCTATCTTTGAGAAACCAGTTAAAAGATTGTTTTACCAAACTCTTTGGGTACCATGAAGATCAACAAATTAATGTTCCCAGCTACTTTAATATTCCTATGTCTAGGGGATTAAATACTTCCCAACAATGGTTTCCTTTGCATTCTTCCTTGCATAATTCCCAGAGATAGTTCCTGTTTTAATTATAGGAAGTTAAAGCTGTGCCCTCTGTTTCCATCGTCCTTTTTCTTTTATCTCATTAAAAAAAAATACACCATATACTTAGGCAATGTCAATGTTAGTAATACTGTATTGCTTTCAGCACATTGTGTAGGTCACCCGAAATTCTCCTTCGTCCCATTCTTTGTTCTGGATTTCAGAGCCTCTGCATCTGATGTATTATTCACGGTATGATTCTCACAGAACAGCATGAATTATTTACAAGGTTGTGGGATTTCTGAAATTCCACAAGCTTTCTTGTAAATCTAACTAGAGTGCTGGCTGCACTGGTGTGCTGAGTACAGCTTGCACAGACATCATGATGTATGGACTTCTTTATTCTCTGGGTAATACTTTGTTTCCAATCCTTGGATATTGTGACATGAGATATTTTGATGCTTTGTAAATTAATATGAGCTACCCATTCTGTCCCTTTGTAATTTCCAGAATTGTAGAATCAATGGTATTCAGCTACAGGCAGTATCAACTAAATCAAGGACTATGTGCAGTGCCTGGAGTTTGTTGGGTTAAGCCCATCTCCAGAAAAGCGTGCAAGAGTTTATTTACCACTGGAGGGCAGCATGGTGATGCGTCCCAGAGCTGAGAGTTTGTAGGCACGTTTGTTTTTCTTACCTTGTGTAACTTTGTATCTCTAATTCTTTTTTTTTAAAGGCTTGCATTCTTTGTCACTGGGCTGTGATGGGGCTAAAACACGCTGAGATGGTGCACATGCTAATTTCAGTAGTACTTTAGGATTCTGTACTTAGCAATGTGCTAGTATATGTTTGACACCCATCGCTCTGAGGGAAAAGCCCTGATTTGTAGCATTTGCCAATTTCTGTGATTTAAACATTCCCACCATGGCTGATTTAAGGCTACTGATTTGATATCACTGGATGTTCAGTTGGGAAGAAATATGGACAGACCAGCATGTCCAGGGCTGCGGGCACTTGTCAGTCATCTGTTGACGTTTTGTTTCCAGATGTGCCTGTGTTTACTCTTTCCTAACCGTCTGAAAACCAAAGAATTCATGCCTGATACTTTCTATGTCCCTATCCCGTACCCATCACAGCGCCTTTGACATTTTAACTTTTTAGGTAAAAGCATTTTATTGAAAAATCATGTACATATAAAGGAAATATCAGTGAATTAAAAAATTGTACAAATTATCAGTGAATTAACAATTGAATTGTAATGAATTCTTAGAATTATAGTGTAGCCAGCCCATAGAGTAAGAAGAAATATAGTACCAGCATGCCAGACGTCTCCATGTACCCCCTCCAGTCAATCTTCCTGCTGCCCTGCTCTCACTCCATACATTAGTTTCACCTATTATTGACATTTTATATAAATGGAACTGGATAATGTTTGGTCTTTTGTGTCTGGATCCTTTCACTCTGCATTGTGTTTCATGGGATCCATTCCTGTGGTTGTAGATAGCTGTATGTCATTCTTGTTGCTGCATATGGTTCTCCATTGCACAAATTATTATACTGCAATTTATTATGCAGTCTACTGTTTCTTGGTTTTTTTTAACTGAGATATAATTGCCATATAACATTGTATTAGTTTTAGGTGTACCACGTACTGATTCGATATTCGTATATATTACAAAATGATCATCAAAGTAAGTTTAGTTAACACCCATCACCATGCGTAGTTAACAAAATGTTTTTTCTTATGACGAGAACATTCAAGATCCCCTCTCCTAGCTTTCAAATATGCAGTAGAGTACTGCCAACCATAGTCTCCGTGCTGTGTATTATACCCCATGATTTATTTATTTAATAAGTACCAACTTGCACATTTTGGACCCCTTTCCCCCATTTATTCACCACCCCCACCAGCCTTACCTCTGGCAATTACCAATGTGTTCTTTGTATCTCTGAGCTTATTTTTGTAATTTTACGCATAAGTGAGATATCTTTCTCTATTTGACTTATTTCATTTAGAGTAATACCTGCAAGATCCATCCATGTTGTCATAAATGGCAAGATTTCATTATTTTTTTATGGGTGAATAATGTAATATTATTACATATAATATTACATATATAATGTGTATTTTATATATAAAATAATGGAATATTGGGACATTATGTACATATCACATTTTCCTTAGTGGAATTGCTGGATCATATGGTAGTTCTATTTTTAGTGTTTTGGAGGCACCTCCATATTTTTTTCTGTACTGGCTGCACCAGTTTACATTCCCGCCACCAGTGCACAAGTTTTCCCTTTTCTCGACATCCTTACCAACCACTTGCTATTTCTAGTCTTTTGGTGAGGTGATATCATATGGAGGCTTTGATTTGCATTTCCCTGATGATGATTGATGCGGAGCATCTTTTCATGTACTTGTTGGCCATCTGTGTGTCTTCTCTGGAAAAATGTTTACTTGGATCCTTTGCCCATTTCTTAATTGGATCAGGTTTTTCTTTTTTTTTTTTTTTGCTATTAAGTTATAATTTAAAAAACTATATTTTGGCTATTACCCCCTTATCAGATGATTTGCAAATATTTGCTTCCAATCAGTAAGTTGCCTTATCATTTTGTTGATGGTTTTCTCTACCATCAGAAGATGTTAAATTGATGTGGTCCCATTTGTCAAGCTGCCCTTTTCTTGCCTTTGCTTTTTTTTTTTTTTTTTTTTAGGAGAGCAACGTAGGTTTTTATTTAGAGATAAAGTGAAAGGACAGAGCTCACGGCTCACGCCAGGAGGGAACAAGAGAGTCCAGGGTGGTGCGTGGTCTAGGGGTTTTATAGGTCGTTGAGGATTTGGGGGAACATGTAAAAAGCTTAGGGTTGTGGACTTATTAAGTGGTCCCTGAATATTTAGAATTAACACATGCAACTTCCTGCTCTGATGATTTCTCCCTGAGATACCAGCATCTTGGTCAGAGCATATCAAACAAGGCCATCTGCTGAGCCTGTGCTGAGGTATTGTTTGCTAAAGAGTAAGTTAAGAATTTCTAACTTCTTAACTTCTTGGGTATTAAAATGCAATGTTATCTTTTTAAAAAAATTTATTTTGGTATCATTAATCTACAATTACATGTGCAATATTATGGTTATTAAACTACCCCCTTCATCAGGTCCCCCCCACCAACCCCAATGCAGTCACTGTCCATCAGCGTAGTGAGATGCTATAGAATCACTACTTGTCTTCTCTGAGTTGTACAGCCCTCCCCGTGCGCCCCCAACATTACATCTGCTAATCGTAATGCCCCTTTTTCCCCCTTATCCGTCCCTTCCCACCCATCCTCCTCAGTCCCTTTCCCTTTGGTAACTGTTAGTCTGTTCTTGGGTTCTGTGAGTCTGCTGCTGTTTTGTTCCTTCAGTTTTTTTCTTTGTTCTTATACTCCACATATAAGTGAAATCATTTGGTACTTATCTTTTTTGGCTTGGCTTATTTCACTAAGCATAATACCCTATAGCTCCATCCATGTTGTTGCAAATGATAGGATTTGTTTTTCTCTTATAGCTGTATAATATTCCATTGTGTATATGTACTACTTCTTCTTTATCCATTCATCTACTGATGGACACTTAGGTTGCTTCCATTTCTTGGCTATTGTAAATAGTGCTGCGATAAACATAGGGGTGCATCTGTCTTTTTCAAATGGGGCTGCTGCATTCTTAGGGTAAATTCCTAGGAGTGGAATTCCTGGGTCAAATGGTATTTCTATTTTGAGTTTTTTGAGGAACCTCCATACTGCTTTCCACAATGGTTGAACTAATTTGCATTCCCACCAGCAGTGTAGGAGGGTTCCCTTTTCTCCACATTCTTGCCAACATTTGTTGTTTGTGTTTTGGATGTTGGCCATCCTTACTGGTGTGAGGTGATATCTTATTGTGGTTTTAATCTGCATTTCTCTGATGATTAGCGATGTGGAGCATCTTTTCATGTGCCTGTTGGCCATCTGAATTTCTTCTTTGGAGAAGTGTCTATTCATGTCCTCTGCTCATTTTTTAACTGGATTATGTGCTTTTTATTTGTTGAGGTACATGAGTTTTTTATATATTTTCGATGTCAACCCCTTATTGGATACATCATTTATGAATATATTCTCCCATACTGTAGGATGTCTTTTTGTTCTACTGATGGTGTCCTTTGCTGTACAGAAGCTTTTCAGCTTGATATAGTCCCACTTGTTCATTTTTGCTTTTGTTTCCCTTGCCCGGGGGGATATGTTCATGAAGAAGTTCATGTTTATGTCCAAGAGATTTTTGCCTATGTTTTTTTCTAACAGTTTTATGGTTTCATGACTTAGATTCAGGTCTTTGATCCATTTTGAGTTTCCGTTTGTGTATGGGGTTAGACAGCAGTCCAGTTTCATTCTCTTACATGTAGGTGTCCAGTTTTTCCAACATCAGCTGCTGAAGAGGCTGTCATCTCCCCATTGTATATCCAAGGCTCCTTTATCAAATATTAATTGACTGTATATGTTTGGGTTAATGTTTGGATTTTCTATTCTATTCCACTGGTCTGTGGGTCTGTTTTTGTGGCAATACCAAATTGTCTTGATTACTGTGGCATTGTAGTAGAGCTTGAAGTCAGATAGCATAATTCCCCCTTTTTTATTCCTCCTTTTAAGGATTGCTTTGGCTATTTGGGGTCTTTTGTGGTTCCATATGAATTTTAGAATTTTTTTGTTCCAGATCATTGAGCAAAGGTGTTGGTATTTTGATAGGGACTGCGTTGAATCTATAGATTGCTTTAGGTAGTATAGCCATTTTGACAACAATTATTTTACTTAGCCAAGAGCATGGGATGAATTTCCATTTGTTAGTGTCCTCTTTAATTTCTCTTAGGAGTGTCTTGTAGTTTTCAGAGTATAGGTCTTTCACTTCCTTAGTTAGGTTTATTCCTAGGTATTTTATTCTTTTTGATGCAGTTGTGGATGGAATTGTTTTTCTGATTTCTCTTTCTGTTAGTTCATTGTTAGTGTATAGGAAAGCAACAGATTTCTGTGTGTTAATTTTGTATCCTGCCACTTTGCTGAATTCAGATATTAGTTCTAGTAGTTTTGGAGTGGAGTCTTTAGGGTTTTTTATGTACAATATCATGTCATCTGCAAATAGTGACAATTTGACTTCTTCTTTACCAGTCTGGAAGCTTTGTATTTCTTTGTTTTGTCTGATTGCTGTGGCTAGGACCTCCAGTACTATGTTGAATAACAGTGGAGAGAGTGGGCATCCCTGTCTTGTTCCAATCTTAGATGAAAAGCTTTCAGCTTCTCGCCATTAAGTATGATGTTAGCTGTGGGTTTGTCATATGTGGCCATTATGATGTTGAGGTACTTGCCGTCTGTACCCGCTTTGTTGAGAGTTTTAATCATGAATGGATGCTGAATTTTGCCAAATGCTTTTTCAGCATCTATGGAGGTGATCATGTGGTTTTTGTTCTTCTTTTTGTTGATGTGGTGGATGATGTTGATGGATTTTCGAATATTGTACCATCCTTGCATCCCTGAGATGAATCGCACTTGATCATGGTGTATGATCCTCTTGATGTATTTTTGAATTTGGTTTGCTAATATTTTGTTGAGTATTTTTGCATCTACGTTCATCAGGGATATTGGTCTGTAATTTTCTTTTTTGGTGAGGTCTTTGCCAGGTTTTGGTATTAGAGTGATGCTGGCTTCATAGAATGAGTTTGGAAGTATTCCCTCCTCTTCTATTTTTTGGAAAACTTTAAGGAGAATGGGTGTTATTTATTCTCTATATGTCTGGTAGAATTCAGAGGTGAATCCATCTGGCCCGGGGGTTTTGTTCTTGGGTAGTTTTTGATTACTGCTTCAATTTCGTTGCTTGTGATTGGTCTGTTTAGTTTTTCTGTTTCTTGCTTGGTCAGTCTTGGAATGTTGTATTTTTCTAAGAAGTTGTCCATTTCTTCTATATTTTCCAGCTTGTTAGCATATAGGTTCTCATAATATTCTCTTATAATTCTTTGTATTTCTGCGGGGTCCGTCATGACTTTTCCTTTCTCATGTCTGATTCTGTTTATGTGTGTGGATTCTCTTTTTCTCTTAATGAGTCTGGCTAGGGGTTTATCTATTTTGTTTATTTTTTCAAAGAACCAGCTCTTGGTTTCATTGATTTTTTTCTATTGTTTTATTCTTCTCAATTTTATTTATTTCTTCTCTGATCTTTATTATGTCCCTCCTTCTGGTGACTTTGGGACTCATTTGTTCTTCTTTTTCCAATTTCACTAACTGTGTCTTTAGACTATTCATTTGGGAATGTTCTTCCTTCTTTAAATAGGCCTGGATTGCAATATACTTTCCTCTTAGGACTGCCTTTGCTGCGTGCCACAGAAGTTGTGGCTTTGTGTTGTTGTTGTCATTAGTCTCCATATATTCTTTGATTTCTGTTTTGATTTGGACATTAAGCCATTGATTAATTAGGAGAATGTTGTTAAGTCTCCATGTATTTGTGAGCCTTTTTGATATCTTTCTTAAATTTATTTCTAGTTTTATACCTTTGTGATCCGAGAAACTGGTTGGTAGAATTTTAATCTTTTTGACTTTACTGAGGTTCTTTTTGTGGCCTAGTATGTGGTCTATTCTGGAAAATGTTCCATGTGCACTTTAGAAGAATGTGTATCCTAGTGCTTTTGGGTGTAGAGTTCTGTAGATGTCTGTTAGGTCCATCTGTTCTAGTGTGTTGTTCAGTGCCTCTGTGTCTTTACTTATTTTCTGTCTGGTTGATCTGTCCTTTGAGTGAGTGGTGTGTTGTAGTCTCCTAAAATGAATGAATTGCTTTCTGTTTCCTCCTTTAATTCTGTTAGTATTTGTTTCACATATGCCTGCGCTCCTGTGTTGGGTGCATATATATTTAAAATGGTTATATCCTCTTGTTGGGCTGACCCATTTATCACTGTGTAATGTCCTTCTTTATCTCTTGCTACTTTCTTCGTTTTGAAGTCTGTTTTGTCTGATACAAGTACTGCAACACCTGCTTTTTTCTCTTTGTTCTTTACATGAAATATCTTTTTCCATCCCTTCATTTTTAGTGTGTGTATATCTGTGGTTTTGAGGAGAGTCTCTTCTAAGCAGCATATAGATGCGTCTTGCTTTTTTATCCATTCTATTACTCTGTGTCTTTTGACTGGTGCATTCGGTCCATTTACATTTAGGGTGATTATCGATAGATATGTACTTATTGCCATTGCTGGCTTTAGATTCGTGGTTACCAAAGGTTCAAGGGTTGCTTCTTTACTATCTAACAATCTAACTTAGCTTTTTTGTTAAGTTATTGTAAACACAGTCTGATGTTTGTTTATTTCTCTCCCTTCTTATTCTTCCTCCTCCATTCTTTATATACTAGGTGTTTTATTCTTTGCCTTTAGTTAGTATTTGGATGATCTGTTTTCTTTGCTATGATTTTATTTTCTCTGGTGACATCTTTTTAGTCTTAGGCATGCTTCCCTCTAGAGCAGTTCCTTTAAGATGTCCTGTAGAGGTGGTTTATGGGAGGCAGATTCTCTCAGCTTTCACTTGTCTGGAAATTGTTTAATGCCTCCATCATATTTCAGTGATAATCGTGTGGATACAATGTTCTTGGTTTGAGGCCCTTTTGTTTCATTACATTAAATATATCATGCCATTCTCTTCTGGCCTGTAAGGTTTCTGTTGAGAAGTCTGATGATAGTCTCATGGGTTTTCCTTTGTAGGTGATATTTTTTCTCTCTCTAACTGCCTTTAATACTCTGTCCTTATCTTTGATCTTTGCCATTTTAATTATTATGTGTCTTCGTGTTGTCTTCCTTGGGTCCCTTGTGTTGGAAGATCTGTGGGCTTCCGTGGACTGTGAGACTATTTCCTTCCCTAGCGTGGGGAAGTTTACAGCCATTATTTCTTCAAAGACACTTTCTATCCCTTTTTCTCTCTCTTCTTCCTCTGGTACTCCTATAATGCGAATATTGTTCTGTTTGGATTGGTCACACAGTTCTCTTAATATTCTTTCATTCCTAGAGATCCTTTTATCTCTCTCTGCCTCAGCTTCTCTGTATTCCTGTTCTCTGATTTCTATTCCATTAACAGTCTCTTCCATCTCATCCAGTCTGCTGCTAAGCCCGTCGATCGCTTGTCTGATTTCTGCATTGTGTTTCCTGACTACCCTCACACTTCCTCCCTCAGCTATTGGATATTTCTCTGTAGATCCATCAGTATGGTTATGACTTTTATTCTGAATTCTTTTTCAGGAAGATTGTGAATTTCCATCCCTTCACACTCCCTGTCTGGTGTCTGGGTCTGGATAAGCTTTGTTTGTACCATATTCCTCTGTCTTTTCCTGGCCATAGAAGTGGTCGCTGGTAGGTGCCACATATGTCAGCTGGGCTCTTTAAGACTTAAAAAAAAGAAAGAAGGGAAAGAGGAGAAAGAAAAGAAAAGAAAAGAAAAGATAAAAAACAAACTAACTAACTAAAACAACCGAAAAGATGTCTGTCGGGAGTAGATTCTGGGAGGATACTGTAGGTGGCACTGTTGCTCCACTATTTCGCAGCCACAGCCGCGCCACTCCACAGGGCCCTTTGTAGCTCTGGCCAGGGCGGGAACGAATGGGAGGCTGCTGATCTGTGTTAAGTATCAGCAGGGCTACTTTTTCCCAGTCACCTTCCAAGGGGTCCAAAATTCCCCAAGACTCCCAGCCTGCTGGGCAGAGTGTGCTGGGACGATCCTGTTCCTCCATTGGGCCCCTATCTCTTTAAGACCCGCTAAGAAAAAGCGCGTGCTTTTCTTTTGTCCTGGGGAGCCGGCTGCGACTTCTACTCCCTCCCGGCTCTGAATACTCTCCTCCTGCCAGTGCGCTGGGGTGGGGGAGTGTTCGGGTCCCGCTGGGATGCAGCTCCGTATCTTACCCGCCTCACGGGGTGCCGAGTTCTCTCAGGTGTAGTTACAGGCTGGTGTCATCCTGTATCTTCTGTTCTCTTTTTTAGGAATAGTTGTATTTTCATAAATATATACGGTTTTGGGAGGAGATTTCTGCCGCCCTGCTCAGGCCGCCATCTTCCCGGAACTCCTTCTTGCCTTTGCTTTTAATGTCATATCCATAAAATCCTCACCAAGACCAACTCAAGGAGCTTACTGCTTTTGTTTTGTAGGAGATATGGTTTCAGGTCTTTTGTACAAATCTCTAATGTGTTTTGAGTTCATTTTTGTGTGTGGTGTAAGACAGCGGTCCAGTTTCATTCCTCTGTTGTGTTGCCATCCAGTTTTGCCAGCACCATTTATTGAAGAGACTGTCCTGTCCCCATGGTGTATTCTTGCTTCCGGGCAAGTGTGTAGGCTACTGACTGGGACACGCTGATGAGCTGTAATGAGGCAGAGGAGCAGGCACAGGGTGTCCCCCCAGGCTGCCTTCCCCGAGAGCATGTCCGCAGGTGCCAGATGTGAGTCAGACCCGATGCCTGCCCTGCAGGCTGAAGCTCCAGGACCAGCAAATAGACCTCTTCCACAGAAAGGCCCAGGGTGTGTTGGAGTCTGTCATCTGTGCAGTGCCCTGGGGGTGGTCGCCTGCCAAGAACTGTCTCTCAGATTGTTCCAGTCCTATGGGACCCAGGAGCACAAGCCATCAGAGCCAGGCAATTCAGGGATGTCCCTTGGGTAGCGGCTGAAAAAATGAGGTCACCCAGTGAGAACCAGGTCCCACATGTAAAAAACAGACTCCTGGATGGATAGAAAAGCCCTCTTCCCCCCCAGGAGATACTGGTGCTCTGGAGAATGGCCAGGGAGGAGTATGAAGATGGTGCACACCCCCAGGTCTGCAGCAAAGATTATGTTCAACCCTTACATATGTGCGTAATTAGAACTCCCCCACCCTATGCTGCATTTATGATGATAAACTAATCGGTTGCTTTCACTGAGAGACACATCTCCATGGTCTGTGGCATCTTGCTGTGCCCTGAGGGAGGCTGGCATTTAAGAATTCTTTCTCCATTGGTTACAGTCCTGTGGACCCATGGCATAAGCCCCATTGGCCACCAGTGCCTGGGAGGTACTGGCACGGTTATGGCAGAGCCAGGGCAGGAATGGTGTCCGTCAGGTGCAGTGAGGCAGAGGAAGAGCATATGGATGGTGCCTGCTGTGCTAAAGAGAAAAAAAAGGGAAAAAATACAGTGTTCTCTTGGCTAGGGCACAAAAATGGTGCCTGCCAGCTGGCATGTAGCAGAAGACAGTATAGAGGGTGCCCACCAGCCAGCAGGACTTCAATATGCACTAAATCAGAACACTTCCCTTGGCCAGCACTTTAGGATGAGTAAATGCGCCACAGTCACACCAAGTCCAGGTCCCCCTCTGTTGGTGGCTTCGTACTGAGCCTTGGGGTGGTGAGTCTGGACCATGAGCCCTTTCTTAGATTACTGTAGCCTTGTGGCTCTTGTGGACATGAGCCCCATTGGTTTTCAGAGCTAGATGTTTTGGGGACTCATCTGTCAGGTGCAGGTCTTAAAAGTTGGGGTGCCTGATGTGGGGTTCAAACTTCTTGCTCCTTAGGGAGAAGCTCCCAGTTGTAGATGGCTCTGTGGGGTAGGGGGCTTGTAAAGAGATTGTGTCTCAGCCTCTCCTACCACTTTGATATGGTCCTTCTTTGCCTGACATATAGCAGTCACTCAGACAGCTTTTAGATTTCAGAGGAGTGGGTCTGTGTGCCGCTGCAGATGTGGTGTGTCTGTGGGAGAAGATGAGTTCAGGATCCTTCTGCGTCGCCGCCTTGAGCTGGAACTGTAGGAATTCCGGTGTTGATGGATGTTTCCAGTTTGGGATGATTAAGAATAGAGCTGCTATGCATTTTGTAGTATGTGTCTTTGGTGAATGAAGGTACTTTGTTCTCCCGGGAATACGCATGGGGGGTGTACCGGTAGGTAATCTGGTATGCTTGTATCATAAGATTGTAGATCTTAAGGACATCCTGATTTTGGGGGCAGGCATTACGGGACCACAGTCGGACTGAGATGAGAGGAGGACAGGTTTACGTGACAGTAGATAGGCTTATCCAGTTGTAAACTTTGGAAAGACACAAATAACTAGGCAGGTCAAACATGAGTGGGGTCTGCAGTGATGAACTGCTGGTTGTCCAGGGCAGTGATTCATATCAGAAAATGCACGATGTGAATGGAAGTTGGTGGAGCATGGCTTTGGGGAGTCTAGGAAGTGTCAGTAATATGGACACTTAGGCAAATAAATGATCAGACATAGGGAAGATATTGATGAATTCAAATAAACATTTATTGAATACCCACTATGCACCAGCCTTTGTACGAGGTGCTAGTGATACTCACTGTAACTATAACAACTAATAACTATAGTTGTTCTTTCAAGGATCTTATATTCTAGTTACAGAGAGACAAGCAGCCAGACAGTTACGGGTCGTGCAGGTGGTAAGTACCTCAATGAGGGCGTTCCGGGTGCTCTGGGAGAAGAGAGGCAGGGCTTGTCCTAACCCAGCTTGGGCTGAGCGGGAGGGGACAGAGACAGGCTGGGAGGGAAGAGGTACGAAGGCAACTTCCTGGAGGAGATCGTACACGATTCAGGCCTAGAGATCGAGTGAGACAGGCGAGGGAGGGTTTTCTGGCTGAGGGAACAACAGTTCAGCGGACCAGAGGTGGAGATGGCCCAGTAAGTAGGGGCATGGGGAGTGATTCACGGCGTGGTTGGACATTAGTGTGGACAGAGTAGGTGGGGGGTGTGATTAGAGGTAACACTGGAATGAGAGTCAGAGTCAGACTATGGAGGGTTTGTGTGCCCTATTCTAAAAATCTTGGCAGTCTGTTGAAATTTTTAAGCAAACTTGGTTTTGCATTCTCTAGTTTCTGGAGAATGGGCTAGGAGGGGGCAGCTGGCATAATCAAAGCAGGGCCTTGTACCTTCAAGGTGGAATCTTGACCTTAGGAATAAGGTTTCAGCCCACTTCTGACCACCAAGCTCAATGATCAGAGTTTTATTGTATTCTCTCCTTAGCAAACCAGCCCTCTTGGTGGGGTGGGAGAAGAGGTGGGGAGCTATGATTTATAGTGCTGGTTAATTTCCATGATGTAAACATTCTTAACCACCTTGCAAAATTCCTGAAAATTTTGCAATTGGCTTTTGCAAGTCCTACAAGCCTATTTCAGTACCAGTAGCTATGCTACCATGTTTACTTGATGACAAAGCTGAACATTGCATTAGAAATCCTTAACCAGAGGCTTGCAAACTTCACCATGTATTCATATCATGTGGGGTATTTGTATAACTTATCACTGAAGTACAGATTGCTGGGGCCCTTCTCCCAGAATTTCTGATTTAGTACATCTGGGGTGGGGCCTGAGAGTTTGCATTTCTAAGAAGTTCTCAGGTGATGAAATGCTCCTAGTCTGGGGACCATGCTTTGAGAACCACTGCCTTTAAATCATCCTTTCATGCCTACCCCTAGAGGACATTACTTTCAGATTCTGATGGAGGGGTTGAGCCTATAAAAAGTAACTCCTTTTGTGTAAGAAGAGGGCAGTGAGACAGAGATCCATGTCAGCCATGAAAGAGAAGACATTAATGGCAGCACCATGATGGAGAAGGAATCAGAACTTGGATGTGGAAGATCTGGTTTGAGTATTGCCTTTGCTGGATAAATGTAGGTGTGTTATTCAACTTGAATGGTAGAAGACACTTCTCCCATCTCCAAAATTGGGACTCTGATGTCATTTATCTCACAGGGTTGTTGTGATGATCATGTGAAGCAAACGACTATACAAATGTTAGCTGTTGTTTTTAGAGATGACTAAGTGAAAAGAGGAAGCTCAGGGAGGTTAAATGAGAGCATAGCTATAGTTGAGGATGGCTGAGTTTTCAGTTAAGTGTCCTTTCTCTTATGTTAGTTGTTTTCAAATATTTCTTTTCACCAAGGGATCCTTTCTTCAAATGAAACTGTAGGAGGAAGAGCAATCTAGGAAGTAATCAAAGAGGAGCTGCTCTTATTAAAGTGGGAGATGGTAACAAGCCCAAGGGCCCTGAGGCAGTGTCCCTGAAATCTGAGGTATCAGTCCATTGTGAAAACGTGAGCACTCACCTGCTGTATCCTGGAAGCACCTTCTTTATGAGGTGGCAGTGAGCAGGGTCACTAGGCAGGGACTCTGGTGGCTTTGGGGTATGGCCGTCAGCACCAGGGGGTGTCATGTTGCCAGCACATGAGCATTACCCGAGGGAGCTTTGAAAAGTCCTGATGCCTGGGCTATACTCCCCACTAATTACACCAGGATGTGTGGGGTAAGAATGGTCATCTGTACTTTTAAATTCCTAGGTGATTCCAGTGTAGCCCCGGTTGATAACCAGATATATATAGTTGCCTCTCAAAGTGTGGTCCCCAGACCTCAGCATCACCGGAACTTATTAGAAATGCAAATTCTCAGACCCCATCCCAGACTTTCTGCATCAGAAACCTGGCCTATAAATCTGTGTTTTAAGAAGGTTGGGGGTAATTCTAATGCATGCTGGTTTGAGAACCACAGTTCAAGAGCAGAGGTTCTGAGGCTGGACAGACACCTGTAAAGGCTGACTGTCATTCCAGTTGCTTCCAGGAGCTGTTGCAGACCACACCCCTGGAGTCTGGCCCCTGTGAGAATTACTGGTCCAGGGAGCCACCAGACTCACTGGATTGAGTCTTGTCCCTCATTCTCTTGGGGAAGAAAAGAGAGAGAAAATCACTTTGTGACCCACATGAGGACATGGGCTTCTGCCTTCCCCTTCAGCCTGGAGGCTTCTTCATATACTGCTAGGACTTCAGCAGCGATGGGCCTGGTGAGGCTTCACCCCTGGGGCTTCTGCAGCAGCAGATCTGTTTTATTCTGACAACCTGGAGACTCAGATGGCTGGTTCTCAGTGTTGTCTGGTGTACCATCTAGCAGTGGTGTGCTTTTCACATTTCCAAGTCAGGAAAGTAAAATGATCTATATATTGGACATGTATTGCTTATTTTTGTTGATTTTGTTTCTCAGTTTAACTAGACTTGCCATGAGGAAATTAGAAAAAGGGAAATTGTGCATTACAAGCTAGAGGGAAGATAGGAATAGATTCAGATTTGGGATAAAGGAAACTTGGAGGAGGAAGTAAATGTAGAAAGCAGAGACTAAAAGACAAAGAATTCTGATCTGTGCCCTGCTCCTTACTTCTGAAACCATAGCCAAGAAAAATTCTAGGTGGGAAATGTGGTGAGTGTATAAGAATTAAACTTGGCCAGGAGCCAGGGGTTCTTAATCAGGGGTGGGGCCCTTAGCTCACCTGTGACCAGTAGGCGTCAGATCCCATCTCTGCTTCCAAATTCAATTTGATCCGTCCTGCAGACAACCTCATGGCTCTGCAGGTCCCTTTCCAGTACTGACTACAGGTTATAACTATTCCTTTGCTGTGCATGACTGTTGTTATTGTTCTTTATAGAAACTGTAAGCACCATGTCAGAGCCAGTCTCCAAGATCGTCCCCATTGAGTCTTCCCTTTTCTGAATCTTCCCTTCCCACCTTGACTGGAGCTAACCTGTGTGACCAATTATGGGAATGGCAGATGGTGACTTCTGAGGCTACATTATAAAAAACATTACGGCTTCACCTTGCTCTTTTAGGGATTGCTTGCTCTGGGACAATCCAGCTGCCATGTCAGGATGACACTCAAGCAGTCCCAGAGAGAGAAGCATGAATTCCTTCTATAACATCCCCGAGATATTATTACCTAGCTGGGGCTTTAACTACCTCTTAGGACAGGGATCTCATTACCTCATGAAGCAGTGGAGTACAGTCAATCACTTAGGAGTACAATGTTCTTACTCCCAAGAGCCTCCTAGTAAGTCATTTACCTCTAGATCCTGGCAATCACTGACCTATTCTCTGTCATTATACTTTTGTCTTTTCCATGATGCTGCATAAATGGAATCAAATATAGTCTATAAACCTTGTGAGACTGGCTTCTTTCACTCACATAATACATCTGAGAGTCATCTGAGTTGCTGAGTCAATTAATAGTTTGTACTTTTTATTGCTGTATAGTATTCTGTCACTGGAATGTGTCACAATTTGTTTATCCATTCACCTGCCAAAGGACATTTGGATTGCTTCTAGTTTTTGGCAATTATCATCTGTACCTGGGGCCAGGCAGTGTAAGGACTGAGAGAGGAAAGAAGAGCGATGGATTCGTCCCACCCTCTGGGATCACAGATTCGCTGATCGGAGAGGAAGTTTCTCCTTCTACAGAGTTTTGGGCTGCTGTGGTTGCCTCCTGCTGATGCTGTGGTAGCTGCCACTGTGGCTGTGAAACTCTGGGGACCACAGTGCAAGAGAACAGAAAAAAGAGCAAAAGCCCAGGCGATTTCGCCTCCTCTGTCCGAGTGTTAGGAGAGACTCTCCATCTGCAGGAGAGCGCTCTGTCAGTGGTAATGCCCAGTTTTGGGTTTGGGTCACATTGATTCCAGGCCAGAAGAGACCAGGGGTTAAAAGAAAACTCCCTGCTGGTTTGGTGGTCCTTCCAAGTCTGTCCTTCTTCCCCAATTCATGTGTGACTCTTTATTTTTCAGAATCTTCAAGGAGCTCTTCCTTGCACTCTCTCGAGGTTTTCTAGTTTTAGCTGGTGGGAGAGAGAAGGCAGAGTGTGCTTACTTACTCTGTGTGTGAAACCAAATCATTCTTTGGGTTTTTAATATCGAGTATTATATTTTTTATTTCTAGTTCTTTAAAAAAAACCTGCTTGGAAATTTGCAATTCCTTCTTTTGCTTTCTTTAAATGGATGTGAATGCATCTTTTGTTTCAGTGTCTAGTAACTTCAGTATCTGAAGTCTTTGGGGTTGGCATCTGCTTATTTCTTTGTGTATTTTTTAATGGATCTCTATTCTGAGAATATGTTTCTTGGAATAGTACTGGTGGGGATTCTTCAAAGCCTGGCTGAGGGTAGATTACCCCTAGAATGAATTTTATTTGCTTCTGCTAAGTGCTTGAGGGTTTTTCCAGAATGGGGTACATTTACACTAAACTCTTGGCTTGAGGTTTTGTGGGCCACTGTGTAGTGTGAATTCAGGCAGTGAGCTCACATGAAAGCTATCTTGTGGGTCACAAAATCTGGAGATTTTTTTTTTCCTTTCTCTCAGTGTCAAGATGCCAGCAAAGCAACTTTTTTGCAAACCCCGGTAGAGAGCACATTTTTTCTAACTCATCCATATTGTGAAAGTATGTCTTTGAGTTCCTGTCTTTATGACATAGATCTAACATAAGATCTCTGGGTGTCTCTGAACTTGGTCTTTTGTCTTTTGAGGCTGGCAAGAACATGAAAACCAATGGTTATTTTCCATAGATTTAACTACCGCCCTTAAGTCGAAAGCTGGTTTTAGGGTTCTACCTATATTCACTTAGGTTTTGGCTTCAGTATTCCTTATTTTCTTGGTCAATCATTATTGCATTGATGAATATTGAAAACTATTTAACAACATTTTATTTTCAGTAGGAAAGTCATTTAAGTTATTTATCACCTTGTTGCTACAAATGATTACTCTCTCCGCTAGACCGTGCATGGAAATTCATTAGATCTTAATGAAAATAAGGCATATTGAATATTCATGGTCTCATAGGAAGATTTAGGAGACTAAGGTTGTGGTCCAGTATTTTGGGCACATTGCTGTTGGGCACAAAGAAATGCCATCCTCTCTCGGGTCCTCAATTTCCTTATTATGTGACAGGATTGGCTTAGATTACCACTGACACTTTGAAACTCTGATGATTGCTTAGGAGGCCATGTTTTGGAGGCGATGATCAGGGTTTTGTCTAATCTAATTTCTGTTATCATGACCACCTCTTATCCACCCCATGTTTAAGGTATTTCAACGGCTCAGCTAGTGTCATCAGAGGGATCCTAAACAGTGATTCTTGAATTTTTTCCTGGTGGAGTTATGATTATTAAGTAAAATGATGCTGTATAACTTGATAGCATTATTCAGGTAGGACAGAATGCGGTTATCTCAAGGGTTTGTTACTAGTGTATCAAAAAGTAATATCCCAGCTCTGGAAGTGTAATTCGCTGCACACAGAATCAGGAGGCCAACAGCCGTGTTGGTAACATCCTTGGCTCTGGTATGTGTCTGTGTGTTTATGAGTGTCTTGGCATCTGTGGGTAATACAGGATGGTCTATGTTTTGAAAAGTGACCATTTTTTCCTACCTCTCTGGGCAAACAATCCATGTTTAAAAAGCAGCAGTGGCCTACACAGATCCCTATTGAAATGACACAAGGCGTTCTGTGACTTTCTTTTAATTACAAGGTTTGGGGTCCTTTGAGGCAAAAACACCTTTGGACCCTGAATCAGAAGATGCTTACAGATGATCCAGTCAACTTATATTTTGACTTTTATACCTGCAGGTGCCCTTTTTTCTGAAAACAAACAAAAACAACCCCCAAAACTTAGAATTCCAATATGTAAAACACATTAAACTATTTTAATAGCATAAATATACAAACTCGAGTTTTATAATGTTTTTTAGTGTATTAATACATGAGGTCATTTGATTAGACCAATTTCAAACTTGGAAATTTAAATTTAGGACTTCATTTATTCAACAAATAATTACTGATTTTATATTTGGTGTGAGCCATTGTGGTAAGCCTCTGTATATTATTTTCCATGTGGATTCCAAGAGTTATGGATGACAGTACAGTCTTAAGTCAGTTTGCCTTACAAAATTAAAATAAAATTTTGCAGAACCACCAAAGCGCCTACATGGCACATCACACAGAACGCAGTCTGACTTGCACTGGTCTAATCTAGTCCCACTATTACCCAGATGACAAAACAGAGGCCCTGGAAGAGGTTGTAATTTTTCCAAAGGAGGAAGGTAAAATAACATTGGCTGGGTGTCTGCTCAGTGCAGGTGGTGAGGGGTATTGCAAAGGCACAGCTAATATATTTGCTGAAATTCACCTTATTTTTGTGATTTTATCGATATTGTTAGACCCATTTTATACAGGAAAAAATCGGGGTGCTATGAGGCTAAAGAGGTGGCTAGCAGCCAGATAACAAAGACCTTTTTAGATGCATTGATGACTTTGGCTATTGGTTTAAGTAGGAGTGATTTGACCAGATAAGTGTTTTAAATTAGGTGTTCTATGGACCTTGCACATATTACCTATGTCCCTCAAGAAAAAAATTATAGGAAGTGCACATGATTCCCTTATCCCTGTTCTACAAGTGAGTATATTGAGGCACGGCAAAGTTGTGTCACTTGGCCGAGAAGTGTGTGGTGGGGAATGAGTGGCAGAGCTGGGATTTGAACCCTGATGGTCTGACTGAAGAACTCCGTGCTTTCTGAGCTGAGCAGTGGTTAGTGCTCTGAAGCCAGAGACACTCAGAACATGCCTGTGGTTCAAGAAGTTGGGTTTTCTAGACACTGCAACAGAGCAGATACAGATGGAGAACCATGGGACGTCTCCATTAGAGGGTGTTAGAGAGCACCTATGGCACTGGGACTGTGTTGGATGAGTTGAGGAGGCTTGAAGGGGGGGCAATGCTGTGTACCAGAGTGTGTGTGGTCTTAGAATGGGGTAGTTCTGTGATAGGGTTTCTTTTTTTTTTTTTCCACTTTATTATTTTTTTTATTAAGGTGTCATTGATATACACTCTTATAAAGGTTTCACATGAAAAACATTGTGGTTATGATGGTCACACATATTAACAAGTCCCCGCATACCCCATTGAAGTCACTGTCCATCAGTAGTAAGATGCCACAGAGTCACTACTTGTCTTCTCTGTGCTACACTGTCTTCCCTGTGACCCTCCCAACACCATGTGGGCCAATCATAATGCCCTTCAATACCCTTCTCCCTCCCTCCATTCCTTCCCACCCACCCTCCCCTAATCCTCCCCTTTGGTAACTGCTAGTCCCTTGTTGGAATCTGTGAATCTTGCTGCTGTTTTGTTCCTTCAGTTTTGCTTCATTGTTATACTCTACAAATGAGTGAAATCATTTGGTATGTGTCTTTCTCTGCCTGGCTTATTTCACTGAGCATAATACCCTCTAGCTCCATCCATGTTGTTGCAAATGGTAGGATTTGTTTTCATCTCGTGGCTGAGTAGTATTCCATTGTGTATATGTACCACCTCCTCTTTATCCATTCATCCACAGATGGACACTTAGGTTGCTTCCCTGTCTTGGCTATTGTAAATAATGCTGTGATACACATAGGGGTGCATATGTCTTTTTGAATCTGGGATCTTGTTTTCTTTGGGAAAATTACTAGGAGAGAAATTCCTGGGTCAAATGATATTTCTATTTTTAGTTTTTTGAGGAACCTCCATACTGCTTTCCACAATGATTGAGCTAATTTACATTGTCACCAACACTGTAGGAGGGTTCCCCTTTCTCCACTTCCTCGCCAACATTTGTTGTTGTTTGTGTTTTGGATGGGGGCCATCCTAACTGGTGTGAGGTGATAGCTCATTGTGGTTTTAATTTGCATTTCCCTGATAATTAGCAATGTGGAGCATCTTTTCATGTGCCTGTTGGTCATAGGAATTTCTTTGGACAAGTGTCTGTTCATATCCTCTGCACATTTTTAAATCATGTTATTTGCTTTTTGGGTGTTGAGGCATGTGAGTTCTTTATATATTTTGGATGTTAACCCCTTGTCAGATATGTCATTTATGAATATATTCTCCTATACTGTAGGATGTCTTTTTCTTCTACTGATGGTGTACTTTGCTGTACAGAAGCTTTTTAGCTGATGTAGTCCCATTTGTTCATTTTTGCTTTTGTTTCCCTTGCCTGAGGAGATGCATTCAGGAAAAAGTTGTCCATGTTAATATTTAAGAGATTTTTGCCTATGTTTTCTTCTAAGAGTTTTATGGTAACTTACATTCAGGTCTTTCATCTATTTCGAGTTTACTTTTGTGTATGCAGTTAGTCAATAGTCCAGTTATATTCTCTTACATGTAATTGTACAGTTTTGCCAACAGCAGTTGTTGAAGAGGCTGTCATTTCCCCATTGTATGTCCATGGCTCCTTTATCATATATTAACTGACCATATATGCTTGGGCTTATATCTGGGCTCTCTTTTCTGTTTCATTGGTCTATGGGCCTGTTCTTGTGCCAGTACCAAATTGTCTTGATTACTGTGGCTTTATAGTAGCGCTTGAAGTTGGGGAGCATAATCCCCTGGCTTTACTCCTTCTCAGGATTGCTTTGGCTATTTGGGTCTTTTCTGGTTTCATATGAATTTTAGAACTGTTTGTTCTAGTTCATTGAAGAATGCTGTTAGTATTTTGATAGGTATTGAATTGAATCTGTAGATTGCTTTAGGCAGGATGGCCATTTTGACAGTATTAATTCTTCCTATCCATGAACATGGGATGTACTTCCATTTATTGATGACTTCTTTAATTTCTCTCACGAGTGTCTTGTAGTTTTCAGGGTATAGGCCTTTCACCTCCTCGGTTAGGTTTATTCCTAGGTGTTTTATTCTTTTTGATGTAATTGTGAATGGAATTGTTTTCCTGATTTCTCTTTCAGCTAGTTCATTGTTAGTATATAGAAATGCAACAGATTTCTGTGTATTGATTTTGTATCCTGCAACTTTGCTGAATTCAGATATTAGTTCTAGTAGTTTTGGGGTGAATTCCTTATGTTTTTTTATGTACAGTATCATGTCATCTGCAAACAGGGACAGTCTAACTTCTTCCTTGCCAATCTGGATGCCTTTTATTTCTTTGTGTTTTCTGATTGCTGTGGCTAGGACCTCCGTTACTGTTGAATAAAAGTGGGGAGAGTGGGCATCCTAGTCTTGTTCCCTATTTTAGAGGAAAAGCTTTCAGCTTTTTGCTGTTAAGTATAATGTTGGCTGTGGGTTTGTCGTATATGGCCTTTATTATGTTGAGGTACTTGCCCTCTATACCCATTTTATTGAGAGTTTTTATCATGAATGGATGTAGAATTTTGTCGAATGCTTTTTCAGCATCTTTGGAGATGTTCATGTGATTTTTGTCCTTGTTTTTGTGGATGTGATGGGTGATGTTGATGGATTTTCAAATATTGTACCATCCTTGCATCCTTAGAAGAAATCCTACTTGTTCATATTGGATGATCTTTTTGATGTATTTTTTAATTCGGTTTGCTAATATTTTGTTGAGTATTTTTGCATCTTTGTTCATCAAGGATATTGGTCTGTACTTTTTTTTGTGTGGTGTCTTTGCCTGGTTTTGGTGTTAGAGTGATGCCGGCCTTGTAGAATGAGTTTGGGAGTATTCCCTCCTCTTCTACTTTTTGGAAAACTTTAAGGAGGGTGGGTATTAGGTCTTCACTTAAGGTCTGATAAAATTCATCAGTGAAACCATCTGGTCCAGGGATTTTGTTCTTAGGTAGTTTTTTGATTACCAATTCAATTTCTTTGCTGGTAATTGGTCTTCAGATTTTCTGTTTCTTCCTGGGTCAGCCTTGGGAAGTTGTATTTTTCTAGAAAGTTGTCCATTTCTTCTAGGTTATCCAGTTTGTTACCTTATAATTTTTCATATTATTTTTCTATGGTGTCCGTAGTGATTTTTCCTTTCTCATTTCTGATTCTGTTTATGTGTATATAGACTCTTTTTTTTTTTCTTGATAAGTCTGGCTAGGGGTTTATCTATTTTGTTAATTTTCTCAATGAACCAGCTCCTGCTTTCATTAATTCTTTCTTTTGTTGTATTCTTCTTGATTTTAGTTATTTCTGCTATCATCTTTATTATGTCCCTCCTTCTACTGACTTTGGTCCTCATTTGTTCTTCTTTTTCTATTTTCATTAATTGTGAGTTCAGACTGTTCACATGGGATTATTCTTCTTTCCTGAGGTAGGCCTGTACTGCAATATACTTCCCTCTTAGAATGGCCTTTGCTGCATTCCACAGATTTTGCTGTGTTGAGTTATTGTTTTCATTTGTCTCTGTATATTGCTTGATCTCTGTGTTATTTGGTCATTGATCCATTGATTATTTAGGAGTATGTTATTAAGCGTCCATGTATTTGTGGACCTTTTTATTTTCTTTGCATATTTTTTTTATTGTTTCATATCTTTGTGGTCTGAGAAGCGGTTGCACAATTTCAATTCTTCTGATTTTACTGAGGCTCTTTTTGTGGCCTAGTATGTGATCTATTCTTTAAACTGTTCCATGTGCACTTGAGAAGAATATGTATCCTGCTGCTTTTGGGTGCAGTGTTCTGTAGATGTCTGTTAGGTCCATCTGTTCTAATGTGTTGTTCAGTGCCTCTGCCTCCTTACTTATTTTCTGTCTGGTTGATCTGTCCTTTTGAGTGAGTGGTGTGTTGACGTCTCCTAAAATGAATGCATTGCTTTCTATTTCCCTCTTTAATTCTGTTAGTATTTGTTTCACATATGTAGGTGCTTCTGTGTTGGGTGCATTGATATTTATAATGGTTATATCCCCTTGTTGAACTGATCTCTTTATCATTATGTAATGTCCTTCTTTGTCTCTTGTTATTTTCTTTGTTTTGAAGTCTATTTTGTCTGATACAAGTACTGCAACTCCTGCTTTTTTCTCCCTGTTGGTTGTATGACATATCTTTTTCTATCCCCTCTCTTTTAGTCTGTGTTTGTCTTTGAGTTTGAAGTGAGTCTCTTCTAGGCAGCATATAGACAGGTCTTGTTTTTTTATCCATTCAGTGACTCTATGTCTTTTGATTGGTGCATTCAGACCATTTATATTTAGGGTGATAATCAGTAGATATATACTTATTGCCATTGCAGGCTTTAGATTCGTGGTTACCAAAGGTCTATGATTGAGTTTCTTAATCTAATTTTATAAGAAGAAAAAGAAAGCCTAGAGTTGTAATTGTTCAAGCTGGAGCAGTTGTTACTATCCAAGATTGGGCGTGGGGATGCGTATTCAGGATCTGGGCGGTTTGGGGGCTTGAACAGTGTTCATGTTTTGCCTGTTCAGGCACGATGCAGAGAGGTCTTGTTTTTGTCTTGATCCATCAGATGTTGACTGATGCTGATGGTCTGTGAAATTATTGTAGTCAACAGGAAACTACCCAGGCCCAGTTTTTAGAGCTATGGCAGCTCCTAACAATTCCATTATGTAGTGATGGTGCCAGGCCAACACCTACCTGTCAGGTGTGTTTTTTTATCACAAGATGTGCCCTTTCAGTAAATATGACTTCTCTGGCTGGTGTGTGGAGACAGACCTGAAAGGCATCAACTAGGATGTAAGGAGACCAGTTAGCAGGTCATTGCTTGAGGCCAGAAGAGAGAGGTTGATAGCTGGGAAATATGTATGGAGAGGAATGGGTGGACTTGAGAGCCTTTAGGAGGCGGGATTGAATGTCACTGAAAATCCCTTATTCTCCAAGAACCCAACCTGTGACACATTGGGACTGAGGCACAAAACCATCTGAAGACACACAACATAGTCATCAAAGCTTAAATAGTTGTGGGACAACGAGGATGGGAAAAATCTTACCAAATACTAACTCAGCTTTGTCTCCTCCAAACCCATTCTCAGGCCACTGAAACTGTGGTTTCCAGAGAGGCTGAGATTTAGAGACCTTTTTCCCCCAGAGTACTTGGATTGTTTTTTGCAAACTTCTTAACACCTTGACAAGTACTTCTTACTGGCTGAAAGCCGCTTTTTCATTATTGACAAAATCTTCCCAGAGGGCATGTGACAATTAGATTTGTGTTTGTGGATTCACCTTATATGTGATGTGACTGGGAACAGAGAGAAATGCTTTTAATTATGAGTGTAGTGGACGATATAAGCAAGGACTGGAGAGGTTTGTATGTGGTGTGAGAAGGGAAATCATCCTAGAAAAAACATGCCTCTGTAACCAGCAGGGCTGCTTGTCTTGAGTCCTTCAGAATTTAAAATGCCCAACTTAACTGAGGAGTAGTTTCCAATGAGTTTTTTCTCAACCTCCTCCTATCTTGCCCTTTTCTCTGAAACCCCTCTGAGACATTGGTTCAAAGCAGAACAAAGCAGAGTAGTTAATACTAAACTTGGTTCAGTTTATATTATTTTTACCTCACCTTGTATTGTCACATTATAACCTCATTGGAAATGCAGCATGAGAGCCTAGATTGATTTCTAGTGTCATAACCTTGTCAGAATTCTCATTTCAGAATCTAATCAGAGTTTTAATATTATAACTATAGGGGCTTAAGGCACCCAAGTTAAGATATATGGTGAAGAAATAGGGCAGATAGATGCCACAATATTATGTTATTACTGCTATAAGGTCAAGTAGAGGAGAATATGCCCAGTATCCCTGTATGCAAATGGACTTTTAAATAGGCCACCCCAGAATTAGGTAGCTTTACCTCCCCAGCATGGCATCATGAATTCATTTGTTCAGGAGGGCTAGAAAGAGGCTAGTAACACCACAGTCTTATGGCAAAATCCTTCAGGTGGAGGGAACATCAGGGAGGGGGAATTGCCCTGAAATAATTAAAGTAGACAAAATTCTGTCTCATGGAATTGGTATATTCTAACATCACGATTTAGCCTGAAATACAGTATCATAAGTCAACCTGAATTCAAGTGCTAAAACCTAGCCAGGATTATATAGTTATAACTCAGCTCGTTCTAAATTTTTAATGATACTTGCATTGTAGAAGGAAAACATGTTCAGAGCTCAGAGAGATTATTAGGTAATTTTAGGCAAATAATGATAGCAGCTCTTGTGTGTGCATAATTTGGGGCCCATGATTTTATTAGCCAGAAAGAATGAATTTTAATTTTTTTAGAGGTGGGCCCTGGTCCATGTAAACACTCATTTTTTGAGTGGTTAGTTAAAAAAAAATCACTTCCCCAGCTGAGTTTCCTTGAGTTACCACTCCTGTCTCTCTCCTCATCACCTCCCTTCATCCTCCACATATTCTCATAACATGCTTATTGCTACTTTGTAATGTTTGTTAAATGCCTTCATTATATAATGAATTATTTCTTCTCTGTGTTTCCCTACTAGACTGTATGTAGTTCTTTGAGGGCAGTTTCCCTATTTATCCTGTTTGATGTTTCTGTAGAGCTGATAGCAAGACTGGTATATGCTGATGGTCAACAAAAATATTTGGTCTTGTCTCTGGTTGTTAGAATAGTATTTAGCATAACATCTTACAAGGGCTCCCTGAAAACAGTCTCTGAGGTGGGGAGTCGGGCAGAAAGCTTACTAAGGGAGTGGTCTCTGGAGATGCACATGTCAGGAAGTAAGAAGGCAAGATTGGGCAGAGGTAGCTATTCCACAGTGGAATTACAACTGACACCCGTCTCCCTGTTTTAAGGGAGCTCTGGGGCTGGGATTTCCACTGGGATTATCACAAAGTCAGGCAAAGTGGGGCTTTTGTATCAAAATGGAAACCAGTCATTAGGAGGGGGTATGATCCTGGGGGAGGGGGCAGTGCCCTGCATCAGGGAGCAGTTTGCAATGAGGCTTGCAGCTGTTAACTGACAGCAGCTAACCTTCCCAGAAGCTGGGAGATGGGGCTTGAGCCTGAGGAAGGGATCTTGGTGAGTCCCACAGCATCCTGTACACAACTTTCCTTTTCTAGATGAACTAGGCTGCCATGGAGCTAGTAACACTGGGGCAGACTGAAACCAAGATTTTCAGACTCTCACACCATGGTCTTTCCAGTCTAAGTGGCTTCAAGTCATTTTTTTACCCATTAAGCATCACTAATCACTAATTAGCTAGATGGCTAATGTGTCCTTAAATCATTGTGAATGCATAGGCATTCAGGACCCCTACCTTGTGATTCCTTTCAGAGGTGGCAACCAAGGCTAAATAGGTTGGAGAGGTGGATTTAGAGAGGAATCAGGTAACACGTCCATAGCATTTGCTATATGGTAGGTAGAGCCTCTTTTTTTTTTTTTTTGCAGTTGAGGAAACTTAAGCTCACATATCTAAATAATTTGCCCAAAGATGACGGAGCCAATAAGTAACCAGACCAAATTTGGACTCAGAGAGTCTGGCTGAAGTTCTATGCCCTTAATCTTTTGAGGAAAAACCCTCTATCCCTTGATTTATTATGTGCTTACTCTGTGTCAGGCACTGTGGCAAGCATTTTGCTGGCTTTATTTTCACTCCCACATTCCTCTGAGGTAGGTTCAAATATTCCTGTTTTAGGGAAGAGGACCCTGATGCCCAGCAGGTTTATAACCTGCACATAGCTGGAAAGTAGGGTCCACCAGGATTTAAATCCATATCCATTTTACCTCCTGGCCCCTGTTTGTAGCAATATCTCCAATGTTCTATAGTTTCTGTGTTTGACAAGAAGGCCAGCATGGTAACTCTTTGAAGATCTTATAAGGCAGAATGAAGTTGTTTTTACAGGATAGATTTACAGGGGCACTGAGGGAGTACACACAGATCGCAACCTAAGTGACTTTCTGTAAGAAGAAAAAAAATTGCAAGAAGGAAATAAACATTTATTGGACTTTCCCCAAGTCCTGATAACTTCACTGCATTATCTTAACTGTAGTGAGAAATAACAGTATTAATTCTGACCATATGAACATACAATGCCATGCCTCCCATGGGTTACTCTTCAGTGGGGGCGGGGAGGGGAAGGTACCCCATCTGCCTTCAGGACTGGAGTTTTATCTGGGAGTCGGGTAACTGGGTCATAGGAGGATTGTACCCCTGACTCTGCAACCTGTATAAACCCTAGACCTTAACCAACCGAGTTGTTAGTCATTGCTTTTAAAAAAATGAAAGTTCTTCCTAAGATCCTAATCACACACCCTATAAATATTCTACTTTTTTTCTGAACTTCCCAATACCAGATTTGAGTGTTGGCCCAAGGAAATCGTGTCCTGTGGGGTCTTCCTTTAAAAAGAGAGCCTAGAGGTAAGTATTTCTCCTGGGCCGGGAGGGCAGCTGAGCACCCGCTTGATTTCTTTGCCTGGTGTTTTTGACGGGAATGACCAGGCAGGTCATTTACACGGATGCGGAGAGGGAGGCTGACAAGGGCCTACTGATTGAGGCCGGCACGGTTCTGTTCCGGGAGTGACTTCTGTGCCTATATCAAATAGAGGCGATTTCAGGTTTATGACAGTCATCAAATACAATGAAGTGGAATGGGACTGAAGTGTACCATAATAGCAATAAAAATCAACCTAGAAAGAGAGATGTGTCCATCTGTTTTGCTGTTGCTCAGGGAGGTTGATTGTGGGCATTTGAGGCAGTGGTATGACTTTGAAGGACCAGATTTTGGGATTCTGCCTAACTGAAAGATAAGGCCACCCAGATTTCTGTGGTCACAAGGGACTTGGGCTGTGATAGCTGTTTCCTGGCCAGGCATCCCCTGTTACTTCTGCAATCAACACTCGTGGTTGTCTTCTTGGGAGCTGAACTGAGGGGAGAGAAGGCTTGAGCGGCTGGGTGAGACTTAGTGATGTTAAGATAGAGCATCTCTCATGCATACCACACGCACCAGAGCTCTTCTTTTTCATCCACTCAGAGGTTTCCTTACTTGGATAGTTCGAGAATCATCCTTTACATTTCTTACAGGGTCCTTTGTGCAATACTTCAAGGCATGTTCTACCCATCCCAAGCAAACAAGCAAACAAAAACCGATGGTTAAATGAGTTTGAAAAATACTGTCTGTGATGTTTTCTCTTTTTAACCTTGCCCAAGGCTGTATTAGAGACCTCCCCAAGTCCTGTACCTACTGCTGTTTACCTGAAAGCTAAACCCTTATTTGTGAGAATAAACACTAAATGGAGGATTTTTTCCTGTTGGTATCTCATGGAGCTGGTACTACAGAAAAACGTTTCTTGAAACACATTGAGAAAACCATGCTCTTTAGCAGCCAGTGTTAAGGTCGAGATGATTTCCTTGTATGTGAAGGATATGACCGCTGTGGGGCCTTCCCTGAGTTTGACATCTGACCCCTTGTCAGGGCTGGGAGGATGGGACCACCTGCTCGAAGGTGGCCTCTGATCTGCACTGATATGACTAGGGGCTTGCTGAGCTGCAAATAGTGCTCACAGTGCAAGGGACCTCTAGTTATGACACTTGTTTAAGCCAGTTCTTAAGGTCGTTGTTTAGGACAGAAGAGCTTCCTGGTCAGAGGAGAGTGTGGCTGAAAGAAGGAATCGGTCTGTGCTCCATCTTTCAGGGTAGATAAGTGGAGTCAGAGGGACATAAAAAGGACAGTGTCCAGGAGAATTCACTGAAACTCTGGAATATGTGCTGTGGTTTCGTCAGTCAGGCCCTGCGAGGTCCTGGGGTGAGTTAGAACCCAGAGACCTCCTGGGCTGCAGGGGACCTCTTGTCCTTCGCAGACCTGGAGCCTGAGGCGTCATCAGCCGAGCGAAGACTTAAGCCGATCTTAAAGCCTTTGGCCAAGTCTTATAGAGTTCTCAGGAGTGTTTTATTACACAGCCTTTATCCCACTGTGAAGCCCCTGGTTACCCATCACCTGTACTAACCTGGAGGCTTAAGTTTCAAGTAACTAAGTCCCAACGTAAACTGCTTCAAGCCTGAAAGAAAAATTTAGTGGATTGTATTCCATGAAAGTTCAGGAATACTGTTCAGACTCAGCTCAGTTCAGGGCCTCAAGCAATTGTTTCAGGCCTTAGAGTCTGTCTCCCTTCTCTCCCCCTTTTTCCCTAATTCTTCTGTCTCCTCCTTCTCCCTCTCCTCCCCATCTCCATGGTTCAGTTCTGCCTTCCTCTGAGCTGGCTTCTCCCCAAGATGGAAAAATAGCTTCTGGAAACTCCAGATTCCCATTTCACGGATTAACAAGAAAATTGAAAAACACTGGTCTCTTTCCCAAGACTCTAGCAAAAGTCTTTGAATTAGGTTTTCCTGGGGCAGTTTGAGTCATAGCCTATTCCTAGACCCATCATGACGGCCAGGATCATGCTGACTGGCTAGGCCAGGGTCACAGCCCCGCTTCCGGTGCTGGAGGGGAGGGTCAGCTGGTTCACGGTGGCTGGGAGGGAGGTCTTTCCCCAAAGGAAGGTTGAGGTGCTATGACCAGAAAAAGGGCAAATACACTGAGAGGAGGGAAACCACAGATGTCCATTATCACGCTGTAGCTGCTCTCAGCATGTGATGGGCGGGTCCAGGCACCGAAAGCCCTAGAGGAAATTTTATCACGAGAGAAAAGCCAAATCAAGGCAGCTTTGCAAACATTGCATTGAAATGAAAAAAAACCTGCAGCAGAGAACTAGGACGTATTTTCTTGTGAATTATGCTAACTCACTTGGTTATTATGTGTCTGTCTCTATACACCCTTGCTACATGGCACTCTGCTCTTCTTTATTCATGGACCAGAATTCTGGCCCCTGTGAACGGTATCATCTGGACTTCCTTGAGCCCTGACTTCCCTGTGGGTTTAGGCAACCAGCAGGAGGCTGGAGGGTGAGAGATAACCAGCTGGGGTATTTCTTCCCCTGCTCCTTTCCTTTCTCTAAGCTGCACCTCAGCAGTGGCTGCAGTCCGTGTGGCTTAGAGTCCTGTCTGGACGTCCTTCTTTGGTTCCAGTGACACCGTTTCCTTGCCTTGCCCCTGCAGCTTGGAGAGTTGGTGATGGCTTTCTGGCTTCCTGCTGTTGCCAGTTCTAGAGTTCTTACCTTTCTGCAGAAAGCCCCATAATCCCGCCCCTACCTCTGTGAGTGGTATTTCTCTTCAGTTCTCTGTGCCTTCTCTTTTCTTCCTAGGTCTGTGACTTTCATCCATAAGCATTGTAAGGTTTTTAAGAGACCTTGAGACTTTTCCTCCTTCCCTTGCAGCATTAGTAGGTTTAAATGTCCACACTCATATGGATCCTACATGTTAACTGGGGAAAGGGGAGAAAAGCCTCATAAGGTGGCCCTATTGATATATAAGGAGTAAGAGAGACCTGTAAAAATAGCTCACTGCAAAATGACAGGAGGTAACACAGTGTTTAACCCTGAAGCATCTAGGATCCCAGATGCCTGATGCAAAGGAAGAGCTGAGAACGTTTTCCTGGTTCCAACTGAGACCATCTTCATAGCCACCTGTCCATGGCTGTCTTTTGTTCACTGTCCCCATAGGATGAGTCTGTGTGTTTTCGGAGGAGGCAGTGTGGTGTAGTGATGAAGAATTTCCACTGTGGGGATAGAATAAAGAGCTGGCAGCTCTGGAGAGGAAAGGCGGGAAGGGAAACTCAATTCTAGGAGACTGTGGGAAGGAAGAAAGGATGCCTAGAAGAGGTGAACCTGCACCCATAATGGGCAGGATTCCTGTAAAACCTTGTGGTTTGTCTTCATCAGTAGACTTCTGATCCCTGGTTGTACAGATGGGCCATCAGGGGAATACTGAGCCTGCCTGTCTCAGCCCACTCAGCCCTGGGCTTCTCCCGGTGCTGCCTCTTAGGCCATGCCTGCGTCAAGGGCACTCATCAGAGAGGAGTAATGATCGATCAGCAAGGTGGGCGTGCTTTATCAGTGGGGGCTGTATGTGTAATGGGGAGGACCCTAGGCTAGACGTTGAGAGCTGTTGCATCTGGTTGCTAAAACTTACTCAGTTTTTGACTTGAGGATAACTTATTGGCTGCGTTTCATTGTCCTCAACCAGCAAATGAACCAGCATAATGCTGTCTGTGCTGTTTTCATTATAGGGTTAAGTAGGAGATGTGAAATCAGATTTAGAAACCAAAGACTTGAAGGCCTTTTTTTTTTTTTAATGAGCAGACAGAATCCAGTTTCTGTTCTCTTGGACTCACTGTTTTGTTGTATAAACACATGTTAACGGCAATGCTGTAATCAACTGTTTTCTGTAATCAAGGAATGAACAGGTCTCTAGAATAACTTGAAGGCAAACCCCTTAGCCTTGTCCAAGATGAACAGAGAGTACCCCTGAAAGGACAGCAAGGCACAGACCAGGGAAGGGATAAGCGCTCCCAACAGGAGATGCGGCAGGCAAAAGGGTGCCACCAGTCAGCGGAAGAATACCACAGGAGCACTGTGGCCATCGAGGCTGGTTGGGAGCTAGGCTGTGGGATCATATATGCCAAGCTGAGGCATTTGGAAGGACCACCATTTTTAGAGTTTGTTCCTTAGACCGATAGTTGTGGGACAAAGACATTGATCACTTCAACTTGGGAAATCACCTCACCCTGTCAACCTCTTGGAGATGTACAATGCATATTAACATAAGAAAAGTTCTAATAAGTACTGCAGAAAAGCAGCAGTGTGTTTAACTTTGTTTTATTCAGTTTTGTCTATTATTTAACATGTCTTCCTTTCAAAAAGAAAACAAAGGTGTTTTTACATCTCTTGGAAGTAACGACCCACCAAACTAATTTTTGGGACACAGGGAAGGGAGACTATCCCAGAGGAATGTCATGATTGCATCTGGGTTTGGGAATGATCGTTCTAATGGCCAGTAGGGGCAGGATGGATTAGAAGGAGAAGATGAGTGCAGGGGGGCCAAAGAAGGCTTCTCAGGTAATCCTGGCAAGTTATGACAGGAGCTTGAGCAAAGGCATTAGCCGGGGGAGTGATGAAGGATGTTTAAGAGAGGGAATCATCCGTTCACTACTAGACTGATCAAGTATAGGGACATAAGCAGGATACAAACTCAGATATATTTAAAAAATCATTTATTAGGCGTATAGTATAACAGCAACAAAAACTGCATTGATTGAGTGCATGTTACATGCCAGGTAATGTTCTAAGTACCTGTAATGAATTAACAAATACAGTCTTTGCAAAAACCCTGTGAGAGAGGTGCTGTTATTTTACAGATGATAAAACTGAATCACACAGAGATGTAATTATGTGCTCAAGTTCACACACTTGATAAGTCTAGGAGTCATGAAACGAACCTGACACTTTGCCTGGATTTGTATGGCTCCAGAGCTAAGAATTTTTTTTCTTAATTTTAACGTTTTCATATGGTTGGAAAAAAAATCCAATAAAGAGTAACATTTCATGACAAGAAATTACATGAAATCAACATTTCCATGGAAAAAATGTTGTTGGGTCATGGCCCACATATATTTATGTATAGTCTTTGGCTGTTTCTCTGAGCAACAGCAGAGTCAAGCCATTGTCACAGAGCCGCTGATGGCCTGCAAAGCTGAAAATATTTACCCTCCGGCTCTTTACAGAAAAAGTTTGCAGCCCCAGAATGAGTGGCATAGCACAGCCAGTATTCAAATCTGAGATTCAAAAGCATTCCCGGCCCTCCCGGAGGCAAAGACCACTCAGGACCTGGGAATACAGGTGGAAGACCTGGCACGCCTTCCAAGAAGCTCACCGACAGATGAGAAACGTAAGTCAACTATCACCTGAATTCCAACATGGCAGTAGTTTCAAGGGGTGAAAAATGCAGCAGGGTCTTATGGTCTGAGAAACGGTGTCTGAGTCGGGCTGGGGAAGGGGCAGGAGGTGTCAAGGAAGGTTAGTCAAGAGTGGAAATGAGACAGTGAAGCTCATGGAGAGATAAAGCAGTGTGACATGATAACAAAGAGCTTTCCCTGCAGCCTGTTTCTGCTTTTACATATTCCTTGATCCTCGGCGAAAGAGGGAGCCCAAGATTTGAGAACACTCGGTAGGAAGAAACAGAATAAATTGCACTCAGAGGTTTAATATCATGTTCATGGGGAAAACAGAGGCTCTTGTGTTAAAATAGAAATCGAAAGCAGTTGCCGGGAGCTTCACCAGCTTGTTGAATACCAGCAAGCTGGTGATGGAATCGACAATACAACAGTTTCTTCTATTCAGGGCCATTGTGAGCAGCTTGACTACAGAAACACTTCTCGTGGCAATACCTTGATCAGATCCATTTTACTTCCTGCTGGGAAGAGGCCGAAGTTGAAGCACACCTGCCTAGAGTGCTCTGGGGAGAGCCCGTGCAGGTGACGCCCTCTGCAGGTTCTCTCTGCATGGGCTGAAGTGCTCCTAGAAACTGCTCCCAGTCAATAACAGGTAGTAAACATGTGGAAGCAAATGCTTTCATTACATTCGTTATTATGTGTTCCAGCATCCCTTGGACGCCTGACTGCCTTTTATGCCAGAGTAGTAGTTGCTCATCTATAAGAAATTAGGCTAAGTGAGAGAGGAAATGAGATGAAACTGGCATGCACCACTGACTTGAGCTCTTTTGTCCACGGTACAAGAAAACCTTATTGGTGTTATAGTCCACACAGCCAAGTTGGTTTACAAAGAGCACCACAGAGCTGGAACTGGCCTCTGGGAGTCAGCAGTCTGCTTGTTGGGTGCTAACATGAGAATGGAATCTCCTGTTCTCCTATTCAGTAAATATTTATTAGGTGTTTGCCTCCCTTGTCCAGGCAATAGAGACACACTGGTGTCCCAAACCCAAATGATTCCTGCTACCACGAGGGAGCATACAGTCACATGAGGGCAGAAATGGCCATCATGTAGTCTCACAGTCAAGTATAAACCTACTGTGCTAAATTCTATATAGGGGAGGTTCCTGTGTTATAAGATCATGTACTGGGGAGTTCGATCTAGTCAGGGAGCATAGGGACTCAGGGAAATGGGATCTGAGGTTTTTAGGATGAGCGTGACTTACCCAGATGAAGAGGAGAATGAATAGAGTTCCAGGTGTAAGGAGCCACATGGAGGCTTTACAGCTGCCAAGCAGCTTTGCCCGGCTCAGTAACTCCTGTGTGGCAGGTTTATAAGTGCCAGTGATGGTCCCTTCATTCCACAGGCTGCCTTCACTATCATGCGCAGAATATGAATTCATTTGTAGTTTAATTGACTTATTTGACTCACTGAGTCAACAGTCTTTATTGAGAGCTATGTGCCATGCTGGAGTACTGACGTGGAAAGACACCATCATGATCCATATCTCACGGGCACCATTTACTGAGCTCCAATTTGGGACACAGATCTGCAGGAGGATCCCCTATGCGCCTTTTATGAGGCTGGTAGCATGGGCAAGATACTTTGCCTGAGACTTGGGTCCCAATCTATTTAAAAACAAAAAGGCCAGTGATTTTTACTTAACCTGATCTTTGGAAGGACGGAGTGAGATGGTGCAACATGTAGCACAGTTCCTAGAGCAAAGCAGCAACTCAGTGAGTGTTTGTTGATCGAACAGTGCAGTTTGTCTTGGACCAGTCCTGAGCTATAGAGTCCGGACTGGTTCACCTTGGTTTATGCACAGATCATAATATTCTCCAACTGTCTACCTGCCAGTTCTCCTCCCTCATTATGTCTAGAAATAGATTCATCACCTTATGAACTGTGGCCATTCCTTTTCTGGTCAAGGCATGAATGCACCACTAAAGAATCATTCATTTATATATTTCTAGCAATTGCATAATGACTGGTCCAGCTTAGTACTGAGAGAGAGAAAAAAAAGATTTTCCTACGGTTAAAATCCTTGAGTAATAAAATGGATTGATGATCAGGGAACTCATGAAAACTGCTAATTATTCTTTTATACTGACGCCTGATGAAAGAAATGAATGTATAGGTCTGCCATCTTTCAATTATGTATGCTATTTTAGAAAGTCTCAAAACCTACCCAAATAATACTATTTCTTTTAGCATCTACAGTAATATGAGCATCGTCCACAGAAAGCCTGTCAGCTTCATTTTATTAGGAAATATGTTTATGTCAGTGATGGAACCATGCATTTGTTTTTTGATGCCTCCCAAACCTGAAATCACACTATCCAAGAGCTCGCTTACACATCCTTGTATTGTGTTTCAGAGACCTAGGGAAAATGAAAAGACACAGGTGGGCCTACCAGACTTGAGAGTGAAGTGGGGAGGGAAACAGAAGCCTGAGATTTCTGGAACTTGAAGGCTCATGTGTTCGATGTCAGATTCTATGAAATCGATCATGGTGCTGCCTGAAGGGAACCAGTGAATGCAAGGTCTCTTAGGAGGTCATTCCATCCTCCCTCACCCACCCATTTCTGATTATAAATTGGCAGTTGATGATTAGAAAACTATTATTATTTTATCTTAAATTTCCAGACATGGATCCGTAGACATGGAACTAATCTGGGGTGGTATCTTAGAACCCTGTAGCCAGGGATTTTGTTCCTTGTGCTTACCCTAAAATCCTATTTTCTGTGCTTTAAGCCCTTGCTTCTTAGAATTGTGTTTCTTGGTTCTATCCAAACAAACAAAAGCAAACAAGCAACCCTTGTGTTTCCATCTTCTGAAGTGTCATTGAGAAGCCATATAAGAAGTAGTCTCACTGACCCCGCCTGGGTTCAAATCCTATCACCCTCACTTACTTGCTGTGTAACCTTGTGCAAGTTACTTAATCTCTCTGTGCTCATGTTTTTCATCTTTAAAGTGGGGGAGATAGTAGTAACCCCTGCCTCATGGAATTGTTGTGAGAACTAATTCATCAGCGTGAGTAAAATGCTTAGTATTTCTTGGCACATGCCAATATCAAATAAGTATTAGGTTAAACATAAAAATAAGATCACCAGCTTTCTTGTATCTAGGATAAAAGAATCATAATTGAGCTTGACTATCTTTATAAAATGTTTTATAAATTTTGACTTTTAGGAGATATGACATAGAAGAAAGTAAGTAAATATGCCCAAATAGCACTATTTATACATTTCCTTTGAATGGAAGATGCATTTATTTAATGCATCCCCTCTCGAAGAAAGGACTGGAATGATTTATTTGCTGACACAGGCTTTCTGGAGAATTATTTAGTTCTGGGGCTCACAGGAAAGTTGAGACTTACTCCCTCTGCTAGTCAGCATATTCTGTGGTTATACATTAGTGATTTATCTTGGGGCAGAAAAAGCTTTCTCAGGATAATCTATTGCTACTTGGCCACCTGTGCTTCCCTGCCTGTCTTCCCCCCATTTGTCTATGATTTATAGTGACTTTTTTAGGGGGCATGCTGTTACAATCCGTTTCCCCCCAGACCTTTCTGGTGACAAAACAGGTATTTAATAAAAGAGATCCCATTGCATAAAGAGGCAAACCAGACAAGAAAATGTGTATAAAAACATGTACTAAATTCCAGATTCCTTATTTTCTCATTACTTCTTTCCTGATGCTAAGTACATACCTTCTACAATCACGAACTTCATGAAACCATTTTCTCTAAAATCGTGGGGCATTCACTTGTCTTGGCTTCTGAGATACCAGTTTTTCTCTCTTCTGCAGAGTAACCAAGGCATTAATTCACCGGATAAAAAGGGAGGCAAAGCCCTTGGAGGCAGGATGTGGAGAGTCTGGTCATATGGCTTCAGGTGACAGAAGGGGTAAGGGGCGGTAAGCATGCTGAGGTTGGATACCAGGACTGGGGCACAGAACAACACTGGTATCCCCTAGTTCCTTGAGAGAGATGAAGACCCTGGTTTTGACATGCTAAAGTTGGGTCAGTGTGAATCTGAGCCCTGTGGTATGCCAGAGAGCAAGGATCTCTTAGGCCCTGAAGCCTGAAGTGGTACAAGCCTGGATGACTTAGCTCTGGCTTAATTTTATTTCCTTTGAGCCACATGACCTGCGTGTTTTCATCTAACACAGTGATTCTCAGCTGGGAGATTTTACTGCCCAGGGGAGATGTTTGGCATGGTCCACAGACATTTTGGTTATTGCAACTACAAGAGACTGGGGTACTACCTCCAGTGAGTTGAGGCCATTTTATAGTTGCACAGAACATCCCCCAATAACCTAGAATTATCCAGCCCCAAATGCTACTAAACATCAAGGTGAAGAAACTGCCTAATGTGACCCAATTGCTCCTGCCTCTCAGTCTTTGTGCTGGGTGTTCCCTCTGCCTGACCCTTCCTCCTCCATACCTCCGTCTGTCTGGCTCCTGCTGGCATGCAGATTGCTACACAAATACCATCTCCTGGGAGCAGGCCAGGAGTCCTCCCTCTTCCACCCGCAGTTACTTTTTTTTTCAAATCTCCACTGTTTTTATTTTTTTCATAGTACTTAACCCTGTGAATTATGAATTGCTCAATAAAAATACTCATTTTTATGAATCATGCATTTTGCTTTTCACAAAGCAAAGAATTTACAAATGCATTTGAATTTTTGATGTCTTCTGCTTATTGCCTTTTCTGTGCAGAAAAGCTTTCAAACACCAACAAAATCCCTTTCACTTGTTGAAAAATGCAAAATACAAAATCATTGTGCAGCAGTAATTAATGTGAGGTTTTTTTGGAGGGGTGGATTTCACCTAATTAAATTTGTGCAAAGAATGAGAAAGGGGCTTTATCATCCACCAGAGAATCGAGTTTTGTGGCACCTGACTTCAATCACTGAGTAAGTACTTCATTAAGACATAGGCAAGCTAGTGACAGATCATTAATTTTCATGGATATAATCTGGAAAGCCAAATGTTTGTAGAAGAGGAGTCTGGCAAGAAAGGCATAAATGTATTAGCAATTATTAAAAATAAGCTGTAAGTCTTTTGCATGCTGCCTCTGTCATGTTATGAATTAATAGCTTGAATGTAACCACCTTAAAATATATGTCACAGTGTGTTGCAGAATGAAAAGTAGTATCTTCATCCTCTGTCGTTCTGGGTCTCTTACATTCTTGAAATTTTTTTGAGGCTAATGGAAAGAAATAAAATGGAACCAGAGCCAGAAACATTTGTATTCTTTCTTGCTGTAGTTTGACTCTCTTGCTGTTTATTTTGAATAGAATGAAAGGGAAGGCAGTAGGTATCTGAAAGACTAGATGTTCCATCTGTGGTGGAGAATGAAATACACTATTGGTAATTTTTAAACATAACTGTCTTGATATGTCAGAGCTCCAGAGTCTTAAAAATCAGGAAAAAAAGTACAATTAATGGCAAATTTTACATTTCTCCATAGTAACCAGTTTTGAGGGAGGGATATTGCTGTCCCTGAATTTTCTATTCTTTCTAAGGAATTGAAATCTGGGGATACAAACACTGTCATGCTAATGGACTAACCTATTAGTCTCACAAGATGATGGCACCCAATTATGTAGTGATCTCACCAATTTAAAGTACTTCGCCAGCAGAAGTGCAAACTATCCCTTTTCCTCTCTGAGATTAGTATCTGCCAATGTAGGCTTGGTACTTTGTTATAAAGATCATGCTTTGTGACCTACCTATGGTCTGGATATAGAAGTTGGATTAGGATTAAGATGTGTGCTGTTTAAAATGAACTCAGTAGGAAGACAACAGCTTTTAGGATTAAAACTGCCTTCAGATATTGGCTCTGCTACTTACTGTCCTTGTTGGACAATTTACATGGCTTCTTTGAGCATCAGGTTTTTCATCTGGGGACAAAAATGTGACCAATGATTAAATGAGTGTTGTGTAACATGTTGACGCTTGGAAGATACTCAGTAAACAGTAGTTCCTTTCCCTGTGACAACTGTAATACTAGATTTTGAGGGTTCCCTTGCAGTGACTCTCTTCTGTCCTTGGTTTTTGTTTTGTTTTGGATTAGGTTATAATGGTCATCATTGTGTTTATGGTAACTTAAGAGGAGCTTTTTGGGTCATTCCTAGGGGGTATTTATTAAGTAGCACAAACTTTTTACATTTCCTCTGGAGACTGGAAGTCTGGGTGCCTACTTGTCTTAATATACTCCTGGATTCCATTTATCTTTGGGGGTATCTATATTTTCTGCAAGTAATAAAAAAGTGACCTAAATATTTAAAGCCAGGACTTTGCTCTCAAAAATCTTAAATGTATGGTGACTAGATACATTTATGTAGCGAAGACTATATTCCTTTTTTTGTCTTTTTAATCATAGTAGTACAGTTCATGGTGCTCTTTCTATACAAGTGGGTTGAGTGAATGAAAGAAAGAAGAAATAACTTCCAGAACTAGACGTGGTTTCCTGTTTCACCTTTATATCCCGAATAAGGAGGAGGGGTTACAGAGAATACTGGGGAGTTGAAGAATATGGGTTCAAATATTAATTCTGTGACTAAATAGCTGAATGAACATGGGCAAGTTCTGACCTATTCGAGTCCTATCCTCTTTATCTGTAAAACAGCAGCCATAATAATTCGTCACAAGAAGTGTAGTATTATATAGATCTCCATGATGATTTACTAAGATAATGTGAGAAAAGTAATCACAACAGTGCAGAGCACAGAGTAAGCATGCAGCAAGTGTTAGTAATGTCATAACAATTATTTATGGATTTGAGAAAATTTGCATTCATGAGAGCCATTTGGGGTATAACTCTACTTCAGTTGCTTCCTCAGATTCTCCACTTCCCATTGAAAACACCACCATGAATTTCCTTTGAGGTGGATAGGCATGAGTTAACTCCCAGGAGCAGATCTGAAAGCTGCCCATGAGACGTGTCAGTCTGGTTTTGGAAAGCTGTAAGATCATCCCAGATTCCTTAGCTTTGGACCAAGGAGCCTGCCTCCATGAGAGTTAAACTCCACCAGTATACTAATCTTACATTTTTTAATTAGCTATGCTTTATGAACACACTGCTGAAATATATTTATCTGAAAACACTTCATGCAAATAAGGTGCTACCAAGAAATGCGCTAACACAGGGAGGGAAGTTTTAAAATGAGTGAATGATTCCATCTGATGGTGTTTAGTCAGAGTTAAATTGCATTTGCATCTTCAGCATGCTACACATGTTGTTAGTCTGTCTCACGTAAGAAATCATCTGGGTTAATAATGATCTTCACTTTAATTTTCTACTAGGCACCCTAGAGATATTCTCCAAACCCACATACTGTAAAAAAGAGTTTCCTCACTCAGTTTATCTACTCTTGCCCCAGTTTGCTGAGATCTTCCATCCAACCTTCTCTCCTTCGTGTAAGCATTGAATCTTTTCTTTTCTTCCAAAGAATGCATGTAAGAGCAATGTGTGACCTGCTTTTGGCCACATGGCATTGGCCAAAGGAAAATTTCCCACTATACTCTCCCCATATTATTCAATTCAAGAATTTTTTTTAATTTAGGTAAAATTGGTATTTAACATTATGTAAGTTTCAGGTGTATGACATTATAGTTTGACATCTGAATAGACTACAAAGTGATCACCACCAAAAGTCTACTTATAATCCATTACTGAACAGTTGGCCCCTTCACCCATTTTGCCCACTCCCTCAACTCCTTTTCCCTCTGGTAACTATCAGCTTTCTGTATCTGTGGGTTTGTTTTTATATTGCTTTTGTTTTTTATAGATTCTACGTATGAGTGAAATTGTATGGTATCTGTCTTTTCCTGTCAGACTGACTTCACTTCCATAATATCCTCAAGGTCCATCCATGTTGTCACAAATGGCAGGATTTCATCCTTCTTTATAGCTGAGTAATATTGCATTGTGTATATTACATATGTATAGTAATATCGCATCTTCTTTATTCGTGCATCCATCAGTGCACACTCAGGTTGTTTCCGTATGTTGGCTATTGTGAATAATGCTGCAGTGAGCATAAGGGTGCATATATCTTTCTGAATTAGTGTTTTCATTATTTTGGATAAATACCCAGAATAGGTGGATCATATGGTAGATCTGCTCTTGTTCTTTTGTGGAATCTCCATTCTGTATTCCGTAGTGGCTGTACCAATTTACACTCCTATCAACATTGTACAAAGGTTCCCTTTTCTCTACATCCTCTTCAGTACTTGTTATTTCTTGTCTGTCTGATAATTGCTATTCTAGGAAGTCTGAGGTTAGTAGCTAATTGAGGTTTTGCTTTGCATTTCCCTGGTAATTAGTGAACATTTTTTTCATGTACCTGTTGGCCATCCATGTCTTCTTTGGGAAAATGTCTGTATTCAAATCCTCTGACCATTTTTTAATCATGTTGCTTGTTTTTTATTTTTGAATTGTGTGAGTTCTTCATATGTTTTGGATATTAACCCCTTACTGAATATGTGATTTGTAAATATCTTCACCCATCACTGGGTTGTCTTTTCATTTTGATGATGATTTCCTTAGCTGTGCAGAAATCCCATGTTTATTTTTCCCTTTTGTGTCCCTTCCCTATGGCATCAGGTCCACAAACATATCCCTAAGACAGATGTCAGGGAACTTAACATTTATGTATTCTTCTAGGAATTTTATGGTTTCAGGTGTTACATTCAAATCTTTAATCCAATTTCAATTAATTCTTATATATAGTGTAAAATAGGGGTCCAGCTTAATTCTTTTGCATGTGGCTTTCCAGTTTTCTCAGTACCATTTATTGAAGAGACTGTCCTATGTCCATTGTGTGTTCTTGGCTTGTCATAAATTAATTGTCCATATTTGTGTGGGTTTATTTCTGGGCTCTCAGTTCTGTTCCATTGATCTCTGTGTTAGTTTTATTGCCAATACTACATTGTTTTGATACTGTAGCTTTGTAGTACAGCTTGAAATCAGGATTATGGATACCACCAGCTTTTTCTTCTTTCTCTGGATTGCTTTGGCTATTTGGAATCTTGTGGCACCATAAAAATTTTAGAATGATTTGTTTTAATTCTGTGAAAAATGCCTTTAGAATTTTGATAGAGATTGCATTGAATCAATAGATTGCTTTGGTAGTATGGACATTTTAATAATAATAATTCTTCTAATCCATGAGCATGGCATATTTTCTAATATATTTGTGTCTTCTTTAATTTCTTTCATTAGTGTCTTAAAGTTTTCAGCATACAGCTCTTCCACCTCCTTCGTTAAATTTAAGCTTGGTTAAAATTCCTACCTATTTTATTATTTTTAATGAAATTGTAGTGGATCACTTTCTTAATTTCTCTTTATAATAGTTCATTGTTACTGTATAGAAACACCACAGATTTTTGTATATTGATTTTGTATCCAGCTTTGCTGGATTCATTTATTAGTACTAACAGATTTTTGGTGGAGACCTTAGGATTTTCCACATACAGTATGATGTCATCTGCAAGGAATGACCATTTTACTTCTTCTTTTCTAACTTGGATGCCTTTTATTTCTTCTTTGATTGCCATGACTAGAACCTCCAATACTGTCAAACAAAAATGGTGAAGAGTGGGCATCCTTGTCTTGTTCTTGATCTTTGAGGAAAGCTTTCATTAAGTATGATTTTAGCTGTGGGCTTGTCATATATGGCCTTTATTATTTTGAAGTATGTTCCTTGTATACCTAATTCGTTGAGAGTTTTTATAATAAATGGATGTTGAATTTTGTTAAATGCTTTTTATTTATCTATTGAGACAGCCATTTTTTTGTCTTTCATTTTGTTAATGTCATATATCACCTTTTTTTATTTATAGATGTTGTACCATCCTTGCATCCTTGGAATAAATCCCACTTGATCATGGTGTATGATCCTTTCACTGTATTATTGAATTGAGTTTGCCATTATCTTATTGAGGATTTTGCATTGGGGATATTGGCCTGTAATTTTCTTTTTCTGTTGTGTCCTTAACTGATCTTGGTATCAGAGTAATGCCGGCCTTGTAAAATGAGTTTGGAAGCATTCCCTCCTCTTCAGTTTTTTAGAAGAGTTTGAGAAGGGCAGCTGTTAACTCTTCTTTGAATGCTTCATAGAATTCAGCAATGAAACTGGCCTGGTACATTTGTTTGTTGGGAAGTTTTTGATTACTGATTCAATATTCTTACTAGAAATCAGTCTATTCAGATTTTCTGTTTCTTTGTGATTCAGTCTTGGAAGATTGTGTGTTTCTAGAAATTTATCCATTTCTTCTAGGTTTTACATTTTGTTGGCATATAATTGTTCATGGTCCTCTCTCATGATCCTCCATGTTTCTATGGCATCATTTGTAACTTCTCTTTCATTTATGGTTTTATATATTTGAGCCCTCTATCTTCCTTGGTGAGTCTAAGCTAAAGGTTTTCCAATTTTACCTTTTTACAGAGCCATTTCTTAGTTTTCCTAATCTTTCTTTTGCCCTCTTTGTCTCTGTGTCATTTATTTTCACTCAGATCTTTGTTATTTCCTTCCTTCCACGAACTTTGGGCTTCATTTGTTATTTTTTTTTTCTAGTTCCTTTAAGGGTAAAGTTAGACTGTTTGAGATTTTTCTTTTCTTGAGTAGACCTGTACTGTGATGAACTTCACTCTTAAACTGTTTTGAGAGGGTGAGTTCTTTACCTACAAATATGTATATAACAATAACAATATTATACACAGCAGTTAACAGTAGTATAACTCCATTCAAGTTCCCAGACCTGATTCCAATGTGTGTAAGGATGTGGGAGGGGGTCTTCCCACACTAAAACCAAGCAATTCCCGAACACCAGCAGGGTATTGAACTCAACTCAATTCTGATGCTATCTTCCCAGAAACAGCACCAGATTCTCCAGGTTAAGGACTCTGTCCTACAAGAAAGCCCTCTACCCCCCACTCCACGTACTGATCCCAAGCCCGAGGCAGTTACCTGTGCTTCTGATCTACTGGCTACTGATTGGAGGTTCCCATGACCTCCCCCTTAGGGTCAATTAATTTACTAGAACAGCTCACTGAATTCAGGGAAACACATATGTTTACCAGTTTAATAAAGGATACAAGTTAGCAGCCAGATAAAGAGAGACATAGGGCAAGGTCCCAAATAAAGGAACTTCTATTTTCATGGAGCTTGGGGCCTGGATTGGTGGCACGCAGAAGCATTCTAGTTCCCAAGTTTAGAAGCTCTCCCTGAATGAGAAGCAGGATCCAACAGAGCAGAGAGCGACAGGTTTTCTCAGAGGTTTTTGTGAGGGCTTCATTGCATAGTCCTGACTGACCAAATTCTTGGCCATTGGCTGATTGGGCTTCTAGCCCCCCAACTTGAGTGGGGGTCCAAAAGTCTCCCATTAACATGACAAAACACCTGTTTCACCTTTAAGACTCTGTAGTGTTTTCAGGAACTGTGGATGAAGACCAAATATACCTGGGAAATATATATTTGGTCATATGAGTGACCAAATATATATTTCTTATGACTCATTTTATGGCACTGTTTTTTGTCAAATCCCATAGGTTTTGGTAAGCTGTATTTCTGTTTTGATATGTCTTATGGCCTTTTTTGAATTCTTCCCTGGTTTCTTTGTTGATCCATTGTTTGTTCAATAGCATGTTGTTTAATGTCCACATATTTGTGATTTTTCTAATTTTCTTCTTGTGACTGATTTCTAGCTTCATACCATTGTGGTCAGAAAAGATGCTTGATATGATTTCAATCTTGTTAAATTTGTTGAGACTTGTGGCTTACATGTGATCTATTCTGGATAATGTTCTATGTGTATTCTGCTCTTGGATAGGGTATTCTGTATATATCTTTTGTGTCGATCTATTCTAATATGTTGTTTAAAGCTATATTTCTTTATTGATTTTCTGTCTGGATGATCTATCCATTGATATAAGTAGGGCATTAAAGTCACCTACTATTACTGTACTGCTATCAATTTCTCCCTTTAGGTCTGTTAATATCTACTTTATATATTATGTGCTCCGATGTTGGATGCATAAATATCTACAAGTGTTATATCTTCTTTTTTGAGTGACTCCTTTTTCATTATGGAATGACTGCCTTTTCTTAAGGCAATCTTTGTTTTAAAGTGTGTTTTGTCTGATATATAAGTACAGCTACCACAACTTATTTTGGTTTCCATTTGCATGAAACATCTTTTTCCATCCCTTCACTTTGTGTGTGTTCTTACATCTAAAGTGAGTCTCTTGTGGGTAATATATAGATGGGTCTTGATTTTTATCCATTCAGCCATTCTGTGTCTTTTCAATGGAGCAGTTAGTCCATTTACATTTAAAGTAATTATTGATATGTATATACTTACTGCCATTTTATTAAATATTGTCTGGCTTTTTTTTGTCATTTCTCTCTGTCCTTTTACTTCCTTTTCTTCTCTGATTTGGTGGCTTTTTTTAGTGTTTAGATTCCTGTAGATTCCTTTCTCATTTTCTTTTGTGTATTTACTGTAAGTTTTTGGTTTGCAGTTACTGTGAGGTTTACATATAACAACAAAGGTAGTAATGGTTAATTTTAACTTGATAGGAAGTTAAATTTGAGCACATTACAAAACTTTACATTTTTACCCCCTGCCCCACATTTTATATTTTTGATATCATATTTTACATCTTTTATTTTGTGCATCCCTTAACATTTTTACCCCCACTATGTTTTATTTTTGATGTCATATTTTATATCTTTTTATTTTATGCATCCTTTAACCATTACTGTAGTTTTAATTAATGTTACTATTTTTATCTTTTAACCTCGATAAGTGCTTTATAAATGATTAATCTGCTACCTTTACTATATATTTACCATTTTCAGTGAAATTTTTACCTTCATATGTTTTCTTGTTATTAGTGCATTCCTTTTCAACTTAAGTCCCTTTAACATTTGTTGTAAGGCTCATTTACTGGTAAAGAATGTCTTTAGTTTTTGTTTATCTGGAAAACTCTTAATCTCCCCTTTAGTTCTGAATGATAATCTTGCTGGGTAGAGAATTCTTGGTTTGAAGTTTTTTCTTTTCAGTACTTTGAATATATCACACCACTCCCTTCTGTCCTGCAAAGTTTCTGCTGAAAAATCTGTTTATATCTTTTTGGGTTTCCATAGGATATAACAAGTTTTTTTTTTCTTGCTGCTCTTACAGTTTTTCTCTTCAGCTTTTACTGTTTTAATTGTGATGTGTCTTGTTGTGGATCTCTTTGGCTTCATCTTACTTGGAATTCTTGGTAATCCTGGACTACATACCTGTTTTCTTCCCCAGATTAAGGAAGTTTTCAGCTATTATTTCTTCAAGTAAGTTTTCTGGCCCTTTCTCTCTTCCTTGTGAGACCCCTATTATGCAAATATTACTCCACTTGATGTTGTCACATAGGTTCCTGGATTTTTACTTTTAAAAATTCTTTTTGCTTTTTGCTGCTCACTCTGGGTAAGTCCCACTGTTCTGCCTTCCAGCTTACTGATTTCTTCTTCTATTTTAGGCACTCTGCTATTGAAGCTGTCTAGTGTATTTTTCATTCAGTTATTGTGTTTTTCAGCTCTGTAACTTGTGTTTAACACTATCTTATATATTTTATATCTTTATTGAATTCCTCATTCTGTATGTTCATCTGTTCTTCTTCCATGTTTGGTGAGCAACTTTATGACCATTACTTTGAACTATTAGGTAAATTGCTTATGTCTATTTCACTAAGGCCTTTTCCTGTGGTTTTTGTCTTGTCCTTTCATTTGGAGCATATTCACTTGTGTCCTCATTTTGTCTGACTTTTTGTGTTTGTTTCTATGTATTAGGGAAATCAGCTGCCTCCTCCAATCTTAAAGGAGTGGTCTTGTATAGGAAATATCCTGTGGGGCTCAGATGTAGTTTCCCCCCTTGACACCTAACTCAGGTGTCAAGGGGTGCCCCCTGTGTGAGCTGAGTGCTTATGGGTGTGGCAAAATGGTGGGCAGGGCTCTTACCCAGCTCAGCTGAGGTGTGTAGCTGCTGTGTGGATGTGGCTGGGGCTGTCACTTGGCCCTCTTGTCACCTGCAGCTGGGGTGTGCTAGTTGGCAGGACCATCACTGGGGCATGGACCCTGGTCCTAATAGGTGAGATGGAGAGTTCCAACATGGTACTTGAGAGCACCTGTATTAATAAGATAGAATAAGAATGCAAAAATGGCACCTACCAGTGTCTCCATCCCTGCAGAGAATAACAAGTTCCCACCTCTTTGGCAGATGCTTTAAGATTAGTAAGTGGTGGTCTTCACGTAGGCACTTTTCAAACTAGTATTTTATGCTGGGTTCTAGGGAATATGATTCTGTGCATGAGCCCTTTAAGAGTGGGTTCTACATTCCCTAGAGTTTTATAGTTTCTCTAGATATAATCTGTTGATTATTCAAAGCCAGGTGTTTTGGAGAATTGTCTCTCCTATGCAGGACCTGGGGGTTGGGGTACCTAATGTGCTACATAGACCCCTCACTGCTTAGGGGAAAAGTTCATGTTTTTGAAATCCCTTCTGATTGTGGATTTCTGTGGCTGGGGTGGGGTCTTTTGGGGGAAGAATGTGTCTCTGATAGCCACACATTTTTAATTTTATCCTTTGTTGTGGAGGTTCTGTTCATTCAGTTTTGACATCTTTTTCAGAGGAAATCATTCCTTATGTAGTTGTAAATTTGTCATATTAGTGGGAGAGTGTGAATTCAGGAACTTTCTGTGCTACCATCTTAAGCTTGTGGTCAATAAAAATGTTTAATGGCGCATTTTCTCTTTCAGGCACTGAGGCAAGTGTTCAAAGGTAAATGAAGTCACTCTCATTCTAACACAGGATTGGTTTTTTTTAATATAATTTATTTTATTATCATTAATTTACAATTACATGTGTAATATTACGATTATTAAACTACCCCTTCATCAGGTCCCCCCCACCAACCCCATTACAGTCACTGTCCATCAGCGTAGTGAGATGCTATAGAATCACTACTTGTCTTCTCTGAGTTGTACTGCCCTCCCCGTGCCCCCCCAACATTACATCTGCTAATCGTAATGCCCCTTTTTCCCTCTTATCCCTCCCTTCCCGCCCATTTTCCCCAGTCCCTTTCCCTTTGGTAACTATTAGTCCGTTCTTGGGTTCTGTGAGTCTGCTGCTGTTTTGTTCCTTCAGTTTTTTTCTTTGTTCTTATACTCCACATATGAGTGAAATCATTTGATACTTGTCTTTTTCGGCTTGGCTTATTTCACTGAGCATAATACCCTCTAGCTCCATCCATGTTGTTGCAAATGGTAGGATTTGTTTTCTTCTTATGGCTGAATAATAATCCATTGTGTATATGTACCACATCTTCTTTATCCATTCATCTACTGATGGACACTTAGGTTGCTTCCATTTCTTGGCTATTATAAATAGTACTGCAGTAAACATAGGGGTGCATATGTCTTTTTGAAACTGGGCTGCTGCATTCTTAGGGTAAATTCCTAGGAGTGGAATTCCTGGGTCAAATGGTATTTCTATTTTGAGTTTTTTGAGGAACCTCCATACTGCTTTCCACAATGGTTGAACTAATTTGCAGTGCCACCAGCAGTGTAGGAGGGTCCCCTTTTCTCCACATACTCACCAACATTTGTTGTTGTTTGTGTTTTGGATGTTGGCCATCCTTACTGGTGTGAGGTGATATCTCATTGTGGTTTTAATCTGCATTTCTCTGATGATTAGCGATGTGGAGCATCTTTTAATGTGCCTGTTGGCCATCTAAATTTCTTCTTTGGAGAAGTGTCTATTCATGTCCTCTGCCCATTTCTTAATTGGATTATTTGCTTTTTGTTTGTTGAGGTGTGTGAGTTCTTTATATATTTTGGATGTCAGCCCCTTATCGGATATATCATTTATGAATATATTCTTCCATACTGTAGGATGTCTTTTTGTTCTACTTATGGTGTCCTTTAATGTACAGAAGCTTTTCAGCTTGATATAGTCCCACTTGTTCATTTTTGCTTTTGTTTCCCTTGCCCGGGGAGATATATTCATGAAGAAGTTGCTCATGTTTATGTCCAAGAGATTTTTGCCTGTTTTTTCCTAAGAGTTTTATGGTTTCATGTCTTACATTCAGGTCTTTCATCCATTTTGAATTTACTTTTGTGTATCGAGTTAGACAGTAGTCCAGTTTCATTCTCTTACATGTAGCTGTCCAGTTTTGCCAATACCAACTGCTGAAGAGGCTGTCATCTCCCCATTGTATATCCAAGGCTCCTTTATCATATATTAATTGACCGTACATGTTTGGGTTAATGTTTGGATTTTCTATTCTATTCCACTGGTCTGTGGGTCTGTTCTTGTGCCAATACCATGTTGTCTTGATTACTGAAACTTTGTAGTAGAGTTTTAAGGCAGGTAGCATAATTCCCCCTGTTTTATTCTTTCTTCTCAGGATTGCTTTGGCTATTCAGGGTCTTTTGTAGTTCCATATGAATTTTAGAACTATTTGTTCCAGTTAATTGAAGAATACTGTTCATATATTGATAAGGATTGTGCTGGATCTGTTGACTGCTTTTGGTAGTATAGCCATTTTGACAGTATTTATTCTTCCTAGCCAAGAGCATGGGATGAATTTCCATTTGTTAGTGTCCTCTTTAATTTATCTTAGAAGTGTCTTGTAGTTTTCAGGGTATAGGTCATTCACTTTCTTTGTTAGGTTTATTCCTAGGTATTTTATTCTTTTTGATGCAATTGTGAATGGAATTGTTTTCCTGATTTCTCTTCCTGTTAGCTCATCGTTGGTGTATAGGAAGGCAACAGATTTATGTGTGTTAATTTTGTATCCTGCAACTTTGATGAATTCAGATATTAGTTCTAGTGGTTTTGGAGTGGAGTCTTCCGGGTTTTTTATGTACAATATCATGTCATCTGCAAATAGTGACAATTTGACTTCTTCGTTACCAATCTGGATGCCTTGCATTTCTTTGTTTTGTCTGATTGCCATGGCTAGGACCTCAAGTACTATGTTAAATAACAGAGGAGAGAGTGGGCATCGCTGTCTTGTTCCCCATCTTAGGTGAAAACCTTTCAGCTTCTCGCTGTTAAGTGTGATGTGAGCTGTGGGTTTGTCATATATGGCCATTATGATGTTGAGGTACTTGCCCTCTATACTCATTTTGTTGAGCGTTTTTATCATGAATGGATGTTGAATTTTGTCAAATGCTTTTTCAGCATCTATGGAGATGATCATGTGTTTTTTGTTCTTCTTTTTGTTGATGTGGTGGATGATGATGGATTTTCGAGTGTTGTACCATCCTTGCATCCCTGAGATGAATCCCACTTGATTATGGTGTCTGATCCTCTTGATGTATTTTTGAATTTGGTTTGCTAATATTCTGTTGAGTATTTTTGCATCTCTGTTGCATCAGGGATATTGGTCTGTAATTTTCTTTTTTGGTGAGGTCTTTGGTATTAGAGTGATGTTGGCTTCATAGAATGAGTTTGGAAGTATTCCCTCCTCTTCTATTTTTTGGAAATCTTTAAGGAGTATGGGTATTATTTCTTATCTATATGTCTGGTAGAATTCAGAGGTGAATCCATCTGGCTCGGGGATTTTGTTCTTAGGTAGTTTTTTGATTACCGATTCAATTTCTTTGCTGGTAATTGGTCTGTTTAGATTTTCTGTTTCTTGCTTGATCAGTCTTGGAAGGTTGTATTTTTCTAAAAAATTGTCCATTTCTTCTAGGTTTTCCATCTTATCATATAGATTTTCATAATATTCTTTTATAATTCTTTGTATTTCTGTGGGGTCCGTTATGATTTTTCCTTTCTCATTTCTGATTCTGTTTATGTGTGTAGATTCTCTTTTTCTCTTAAGTCTGGCTTGGGGTTTATTTATTTGTTTATTTTTTTAAAGAACCAGCTCTTGGTTTCATTGATTTTTTTCTACTGTTTTATTCTTCTCAATTTTATTTATTTCTTCTCTGATCTTTATTATTTCCCTTCTTTTCTTGATTTTGGGCCTCACTTGTTCTTTTTCCAATTTCAGTAATTGTGTCTTTAGACTATTCATTTGGGATTGTTCTTCCTTCTTTAAAAAGGCCTGGATTGCAATATACTTTCCTCTTAGAACTGCCTTTGCTGTGTCCCACAGAAGTTGCAGCTTTGTGTTTTTGTTGTCATTAGTCTCCATATATTGTTTGATGTCTGTTTTAATTTGGTCATTTATCCATTGATTATTTAGGAGTATGTTATTAAGCCTCCATGTCTTTGTGAGCCTTTTTGTTTTCTTTCTAAAATTTATTTCTAGTTTTATACCTTTGTGATCTGAGAAGTTGGTTGATAGAATTTCAACATTTTTGCATTTACTGAGGTTCTTTTCGAGGCCTAGTATGTGGTCTATTCTGGAAAATGTTCCATGTGAACTTGAGAAGAATGTGTATCCTGCTGCTTTTGGGTGCAGAGTTCTGTAGATATCTGTTAGGTCCATGTGTTCTAGTTTGTTGTTCAGTGCCTCTGTGTCTTTATACTTATTTTCTGTCCGGTTGATCTGTCCTTTGGAGTGAATGGTGTGTTGAAGTCCCCTAAAATGAATGCATTGCTTTCTATTTCCTCTTTTAATTCTGTTAGTTTTCGTTTCACATATGCTGGCGCTCCTGTGTTGGGTGCATATGTATTTAAAATGGTTATATCCTCTTGTTGGACTGACCCCTTTATCATTATGTAATGTCCTTTTTTATCTCTTGCTACTTTCTTCGTTTTGAAGTCTATTTTGTCTGATACAAGTACTGAAACACCTGCTTTTTTCTCCGTGGTGTTTGCATGAATTATCTTTTTCCATCCCTTCACCTTTAGTGTGTGTATATCTTTGGGTTTGAGGTGAGTCTCCTGTAGGCAGCATATAGATTGGTCTTGCTTTTTTATCCATTGTATTACTCTGTGTCTTTTGATTGGTGCATTCAGTCCATTTACATTTAGGGTGATTATCGATAGCTATGCAGGTATTGCCATTGCTGGCTTTAGATTCGTGGTTACCAAAGGTTCAAGGGGAGCTTTTTTACTGTCTAACAGTCTAACTTAACTTTCTTGTCAGGATATTGTAAACACAGTGTGATGATTCTTTATTTCTCTCCCTTCTTATTCTTCTTCCTTCATTCTTTATATACTAGGTGTTTTATTCTTTGCCTTTAGTTAGTATTTGGGTGGCCTGCTTTCTTTGCTATGATTTTATTTTCTCTGGTGACATCTTTTTAGCCTTAGGAGTACTTCCATCTAGAACAGTCCCTTTAAGATATCCTGTAGAGGTGGTTTATGGGAGGCAAACTCCCTCAGATTTTGCTTGTCTGGGAATTGTTTAATCCCTCCTTCAAATTTAAATGATAATCGTGCTGGGTACAATATTCTTGGTTCGAGGCCCTTCTGTTTCATTACGTTAAATATATCATGCCATTCTCTTCTGGCCTGTAAGGTTTCTGTTGAGAAGTCTGATGATAGTCTCATGGGTTTTCCTTTGTAGGTGATCTTTTTCTCTTTCTAGATGCCTTTAATACTCTGTCCTTATCTTTGATCTTTGCCATTTTAATTATTATGTGTCTTGGTGTTGTCTTCCTTGCATCCCTTGTGTTGGGAGGTATGTGGGCTTCCATTGTCTGAGAGACTATTTCCTTCCCCAGCTTGGGGATTTTTTCAGGAATTATTTCTTCAAAGACACTTTCCCTTTTTCTCTCTCTTCTTCTTCTGGTACTCCTATAATGCGAATATTGTTCCATTTGGATTGGTAGCACAGTTCTCTTAATATTCTTTCATTCCTAGAGATCCTTTTATGTCTCTCTGCCTCAGCTTCTCTGTATTCCTGTTCTCTGATTTCTATTCCATTAACAGTCTCTTGCATCTCATCCAGTCTGCTGTTAAGCCCGTCGATCGCTTGTCTGATTTCTGCATTGTCTTTCCTCACTTCCCTCACCTCCTCCCTTAGCCCTTGCATATTTCTCTGTAGATCTATCAGTATGGTTATGTCTTGTACTCTGAATTCTTTTTCAGGAAGATTGTGCATGTCCATCCCATTAGGTTCCCTCTCTGGGGTTGTCTGGTTGATCTTAGTCAGGACCATATTCTTCTGTCTTTTCATCGTGACAGAAGTGGTTGCTGGTAGGCGCCATGTGTGTCAGCTGGGAGAACAAAGTCCCTTTCTGCTTGTTGTTCTCTTTGCCCTTTTCTCAGTCCTGAGCTGTTTTCCTGCCCACCAGGGAGGCAGTCTCTGGGATAAACCTCTGAGCTGCCTGTGTGCGGGGTCAGCCTCAGCCTAGCCTGTAGCACTGTGGGGGTTTCCAGTTACGCTCGTTGCGTTCTGGTCCCACTGGTGTCTTCTGGATGTGGTTCTGGGGCTCTTCCCGCTTAGCTGCGTGCCCGCCGGGAGTAGATTCTGTGAGGTTGTTGCGGGCGCGGCCATTCCTCCCCTGTTCCGCAGCAGCGGTGGCTCCTGGATACTTTGTGGTGCCGGCTGGGGAGGGAACGAATGGCAGGCTGCTGATCTCTGTGGGAAGCCTTGGTGCACCTGCTTTACCTGGCCGCCCCCCAAGGGGTCCGAAATTCCCCAAGACTCCCAGCCTGCTGGGCCAAGTGCGCTGGGACGATTTTGTTCCACTGTTGGGCCCTTGTCTCTTTAAGACTAACCAAACAAAAAACCAAAAAAGCCCCAGAAAGCAAAAAGCCCCCCAAAAACCGAAAAAACAAAACAACAACAACAACATTAAAAAAAATTGCGCCTGTTTTTCTTTTGTCCCGGGGAGCCGGCTGAGGGAACCTGCCATCTCGGATCTTGCACTTGTGTTTCTCTAATCTCTGGTACACCGTGCCATGAGTGTCAGTGCTCCTCGCGCATCAGCAGAGCTGGTTATTTGGCGGGCCTGTGCTTCCACTCCCTCCCTGCTCTGGATCTTTTCCTCCCACAGTGCGCTGAGGTGGGGGAGTGCTCGGGTCCCGCCAGGTCTTGGCTCCGTATCTTACCTGCTTCGTGAGGCGCTGAGTTCTCGCAGGTGTAGCTGTAGCCTGGTTGTTGTCCTGTATCATCTGGTCTCTCTTTTAGGAATAGTTGTATTTGTTGTATTTTCATAAATATGTATTGTTTTGGGAGGAGATTTCTGCTGCCCTGCTCACACCACCATCTTCCCAGAAGTCCTTTTCTAAAAGAGTTTTATGGTTTTATGACTTAACATTCAGGTCTTTGATCCATTTTGAGTTTACTTTTGTGTATGTAATTAGACAATAATCCAGTTTCATTCTCTTACAGGTAGCTATCTAGTTTTGCCAACACCAGCTGTTGAAGGGGCTGTTATTTCCCCATTGTATATCCATGGCTCCTTCATTGTATATTGATTGACCATATATGCTTGGGTTTATATATCGGCTCTCTTTTCTGTTCCACTGGTCTATGGGTCTGTTCTTGTGCCAATACCAAATTATCTTGATTACTGTGGATTTGTAGTAGAGCTTGAAGTCAGGGAGTGTAATTCCCCCCATTTTATTCTTCCTTCTCAGGATTGGTTTCGCTATTTGGGGTCTTTTGTTGTTCCATATGAACTATTTGCTCTAGTTCATTGAAGAATGCTGTTGGTATTTTGATAGGAATTGAACTGAATCTGTAGATTGCTTTAGGCAGGATGGCCACTTTGACAATATTAATTCTTCCTATCCATGAGCACGGGATGTGTTTCCATTTATTGGTATCTTCTTTAATTTCTCTTATGAGTGTCTGGTAGTTTTCAGAGTATAGGTCTTTCACTTCCTTGGTTAAGTTTATTCCTAGGCATTTTATTCTTTTTGATGCAATTGTGAACAGAATTGTTTTCCTGAGTTCTCTTTCTGCTAGTTCATTGTTAGTGTATAGGAATGCAACCGATTTCTTTGTATTAATTTTTGTATCCCACAACTTTGCTGAATTCAGATATTAGATCTAGTAGTTTTGGAGTGGATTCTTTAGGGTTTTTTATATACAATATCATGTCATTTGCAAACAGGGACAGTTTGACTTCTTCCTGACCAATCTGGATGCATTTTATTTCTTTCTGTTGTCTGATTGCCATGCTAGGACCTCCAGAACTATGTTGAATAAAAGTGGGGAGAGTGGGCATCCTTGTCTTGTTCCCGGTCTTAAAGGAAAAGCTTTCAGCTTCTCACTGTTAAGTATAATGTTGGCTGTGGGTTTGTAATACATGGCCTTTATTATGTTGAGGTACTTGCCCTCTATAACCATTTTGTTGAGAGTTTTTATCATGAATGGATGTTGAATTTTGTTGAATGTTTTTTCGATATCTATGGAGAAGATCATGTGGTATTTGTCCTTCCTTTTGTTGATGTAGTGGATGATGTTGATGGATTTTCAAATGTTGTACCATCCTTGCATCCCTGGGATAAATCCCACTTGATCTTGATGGATGATATTTTTGATGTATTTTGGAATTTAGTTTGCTAATATTTTGTTGGGTATTTTTGCATCTATGTTCATCAGGGATATTGGTCTGTAATTTCCTTTTTGTGGTGTCTTTGTCTGGTTTTTGTACTAGAGTAATGTTGGCCTCATAGAATGAGTTTGCGAGTATTCCCTCCTCTTCTAGTTTTTCAAAGCTTTAAGGTGGATGGGTATTAGGACTTCACTAAATGTTTGATAAAAGTTGTCAGTGAAACCATCTTGTTCAGGGATTTTGTTCTTAGGTAGTTTTTTGATTACCAGTTTAATTTCGTTGCTGGTAATTTGTTCAGATTTTCTGTTTCTTCCTGAGTCAGCCTTGCAAGGTTGTATTTTTCTAGAAAGTTGTCCATTTCTTCTATGTTATCCAGTTTGTTAGCATATAATTTTTTATAGTATTCTCTCATAATTCTTTGTATTTCTGTGGTGTCCGTAATGATTTTTCCTTTCTCATTTCTGATTCTGTTTATGTGTGTAGACTCTCTTTTTTATTGATAAGTCTGGTTAGGTGATTATCTATTTTGTTTACTTTCTTGAAGAACCAGCTCTTGCTTTCATTGTTTCTTTCTATTGTTTTATTCTTCTCAGTTGTAGTTATTTCTGCTCTAATCTTTAATATGTCCCTCTTTCTACTGACTTTGGGCCTCATTTGTTCTTCCTTTTTTAGTTTCATTAATTGTGAGTTCAGACAGTTCATTTGTAATTGTTCTTTTTTCCTGAGGTAGGCCTATATTGCAATATATTTCCCTCTTAGCATGGCTTCGCTGCATCCCACAGATTTTGTGGTGTTGAATTATTGTTGTCATTTGTCTCCATATATTGCTTGATCTCTGTTTTTATTTGGTCATTGATTCATTGGTTATTTAGGAGCATGTTGTGAAGCCTCCATGTGTTAGTGGGATTGTTCATTTTCTTTGCGTGATTCATTTCTAGTTTCATACCTTTGTGGTCTGAGTAACTGGTTGGTACACTTTCAATCTTTTTGAATTTACTGAGACTCTTTTTGTGGCCTTGTGTATGAACTATTCTTGAAAATGTTCCATGTGCATTTAAGAAGAACGTGTGTCCTTTTTCTTTTGGATGGAGTGTTCTGTAGATGTTCGTTAGGTCCATCTGTTCTAATACGTTGTTGAGTGCCTCTGTGTCTTTACTTATTTTCTGTCTGCTTGATCTGTCCTTTGAGTGAGTGGTGTGTTGAAGTCTCCTAAAATGAATGCATTTCATTCTATTTCCCCCTTTAATTCTGTTAGTATTTGTTTCACATATTTAGGTGATCCCATGTTTCGTGCATAGATATTTTTAATAGTTATATCCTCTTGTTGGACTGACCCCTTTATCATTATGTAATGTCCTTCTTTGTCTCTTGTTTCTTTGTTTTGAAGTCTATTTTGCCTTATACAAGTTCTGCAACTCCTGCTTTTTTTCCCTATTAGTTGCATGAAATATCTTTTTCCATCCCTTTACTTTCAGTCTGTGTATGTCTTTCGCTTTTAAGTGCATCTCTTGTAGGCAGCATATAGATGGGTCATATTTTTTTATCCATTCAGTGACTTTATGTCTTTTGATTGGTGCATTCAAACCATTTCCATTTAGGGTGATTATTGATAGGTATGTACTTATTGTCATTCCAGGCTTTTGATTCGTGGTTACGAATGGTTCAAGGGTAATTCCCTTATTATCTAACAGTCTAATATAACTCAGTTCGTATGCTATTACAAACACAACCTAAAGGGATTTTTTTTCCTCCTCCATTCTTTATATGTTAGGTATCATATTCTGTTCTCTTTTTCTATCCCTTGTTTGACTTTGGGCATAGTGGATTTGATTTTGCATCTGCTTAGTGATTAATTGTTCTACTTTGTTGTGGTTTTATTTCCCCTCTTGACATCTGTTTAGCCTGAGGAATACTTCATCTATAGCAGTCCCTCCAAATTTCACTATAGAGGTGGTTTGTGGGAGGTAAATTCTCTCAGCTTTTGCTTACCTGAAAATTGTTTAATCCCTCCTTCAAATTTAAATGGTAACCTTGCCAGGTAGAGTATTCTTGGTTTGAGGCCCTTCTGCTTCACTGCATTAAATATATCATGTTACTCCCTTCTGGCCTGTAAGGTTTCTGCTGAGAAGTCTGATGATAGTCTGATGGGTTTTCCTTTGTATGTGATCTTTTTTCTCTCTCTAGCTTCTTTTAAAAGTCTGTCTTTGTCCTTGATCTTTGCCTTTTTAATTATTATTTGTCTTGATGTTGTCTTCCTTGGGTCCCTTGTGTTGGGAGATCTGTGCACCTCCATGGCTTTAGAGTTTATCTCCTTCCCCAGATCAGTGATGTTTTCAGCAATTACCTCCTCAATAACACTTTCTATCCTGTTTTTTCTCTCTTCTTCTGGTACCCCTATAATGCAGAAATTGTTCTGTTTGGATTGGTCCCACAGTTCTCTCAATATTGTTTCATTCTTAGATATCCTTTTTTCTCTCTGTGCCTCAGTTTCTTTGTATTCCTCCTCTCTTATTTCTATTCCATTTACTGTCTCTTCTACTACATCCAATCTGCTTTTAAATCCCTCCATTGCATGTTTCTTTTCAGATATGGAATTTCTTAAAGATTGAATCTCCACCTTAAATTCATCCTTGAGTTCTTGAATATTTTTCTGTACCTCCATGAACATGTTTATTATTTTTATTTTAAACCCTCTTTCAGGAAGATTGGTGAGTTTAGTTTCATTTGGCCCTTTTTCCAGGGTTTGTGGTATTTTGGTGTGGATCAGGTTCTTTTGAGGTTTAATATTTCTGTGTGGTGTCCTCTAGTGCCAGAAGCTCTAGTCTCTGGAGCTTCTCAGCCCCTGGGATGAGGTTGAGTGTTGTAGCAGTGTGGTGCTGGTGCCTGGCAGTGGGAAAGAGCTATTTCCTGATTCCTGGCTATAGTGCCTGCTTCCAGTATGAGAGCCAGTGGGCCAAGCACACCAGTGTAAGCCTCTGTGGTCGGTGTCTCTAGCTGTTTTAGGTGGGGCCTCCCTCTGGCTATCCTGATGCCTGTGCAGTGACTGCCATTTTGCGAGCAGGTGTCGGCAGGCCAGGAGGAAGGTGCTGTAGGCTGTGTGTCACAGTGGGGGGCCTTGGAGCTGAGTAGGCAGCCAGGGGGATGGGGTGCCTGATGCTCCTCAAAGTTACCATCCCACTGGGCAGAGTGCCCCCAGAAAACCTTGTCCACCTATCCCTTCTCCTGTTAGCAAACTCTGTGCAAATCCCGCCCTTTCATCAGGCCTCTCGCTGCTAGGAAGCCTTTCTGACCGCCTGCCTTTCCTTTGTCCCAGAGCATCCGGGTGTGGATCCCATCCTCCACAAATGGCCAGAATCTCAGTCTTTCAAACACTCCACTTGTCCCACCTCCCCAACCCCAGCAAACTCCAGAGCACCACACAATGTAGGTCTGTGGTCCAAAGCAGACCTCCAGGATCGGGTGTTCAGCAGTTCTAGGCTTCCACCCCCTCCCGGCTCCCTTTCTCTTCCTCCCACTGGTGAGCTGGGGTGGGGGAAATGCTTGGGTCCCACCGGATCAAGGCTTTCTTATGTTACCCTGTTTCGTGAGGTCTGCTGTGTTCATGAGGTCTATATGCAGTCTGGTGCAGCTTTCTTTCCTGTTGCTGTTTTAGGGTTAGTTGTATTAACTATATTTTCACACTCGATGTGGTTTTGGGAGGAATTCTCTGTCTCACCTCTCATGCTGCCATCTTGAATCCTTCTATATTATCTTTTATGCATCCATGTTTTCTTGGCTGCTAAAAAGAAACTAATTATATTTGTGCCCTCAATTACAAAATTAGGAAAGTGGTGTCTACCTTTAAACTCCAAACCCAGTAAGAAAGCTGTGCCATACAAGTAGCAGGGGTCAGATACATCTTTCTTTGCTGTACTGACTTCAAAAGCCAAAAAATATGTCCTTTGGCCTCTCTTCATCTCCCTACCCAAAATGAGATTTTTGGCCAAATACAAATTGAACTCTTATTGAGTATCCAGGTGTACTCTGGCTGAAATTAAGATAAAAAAAGAATTCTACATCATATTTTTATTTTTAAGATGTCTGTCTTTAGAGATGCTTTTGGAAAAATTGATGGTAGTTCAGAGGAAAAATGCACAGCTGTTTGGCCAACTGTGTTGTTGATGTTGAATCTGAATGGCCCTTCAGGTTCCATCTGGGGCTGACATTTAACTTGACCTTCTCAGGACAATACATTAATTTCTGAAGTCTTAGAATTATGGCAATTAATTTGTAAAGCTGCTTATAATTAAGATGCCATTGACTCTTGCATCTGGGCTGGAGACAGCAGACAGTAATGATGATAATCCATTTTCTCCCAGGGACAAATGAGGTCTGAAGTTTTAGGCTTAACCAATTCCTTTGTGGATTATTCTCCATTTGCACGCTTCTAGAGAAAAGATTGGTAACCTCTTATAAACACAATGCTCCCTCTCTCCTGAAATGGAAAAGCCAGCCAGAGATCTTACTGAAGTGTATAATGAATCCATTCTTGACTCTTAGAGTAGCCACAATAATTACGACAAGAACTTACTATTGAGTCAGGATCTATTCTAAATCCATGCCATAAATCATTTCATTTAATCTTTCTAACAGCCATGTATGATAAGCACTATTGTTATCTCTATTTTATGGATAACCAGAGAGATAAAATAACTTTTGCAGGATCACACAGTTGTTCTTTTGGCTGAACCAGGACCTGACATTTAGTCTATTTTACTCTAAAGTCTGTGTTTTCAACCACTAAACTATCTTGTCTGCTGGAGAGGTTTGGAAATAAATGGTAACTCCTACTGTATAACAAGCAGTGTTGTAAATGATTTAATCTCACACAACCCAATGTCATAAGTAAAAATGCTATCTTACTTTTATAGAGAAGGAAAGTGAAGCACAAGGAGATCAAGTGACTTGACCAAGGTCACTCAGCTAATAAATAAATGGTTGTCCAGGGGATTTGAACTCACACAGTCTGGTACCAGAATCTGTGTTCTTAACCCATCTACAAGTCTTCCTTTCTGAGTGGAAATTATTATTGAGTTCATCTATAGAAAAATAAATCTTGATGTTGCATGGGGGGAGAAATATAACTGGACGTCATTAACTCTCATGGAGGAGATCTTAGAAAAGGCTTTCTCAAAACAGGCCGTAGTCAGAAACAGCTGAGGTGGCCCTAGTTACTTCATTTAGTAACCTAGTTATTTTCATTTAATTGGTTTGGGTGAAGACTTGGGGGTCTATTGTTTTTAAAACTCCACAAGTGATTCTGATGGAAAGCTGAAGTTGAGATTCACTCTTTTAGATAAGAAATTCAGCTATAACAAAATGGTCCAGTAGGTAAATAAAGATAAAATATTAGTATTAGGTAGTTTTAGCTAATGATTGCTGTTGTTTTAAGGCAGTTATGAGTCAGGTCCCAATCAACTTTCACTGCCTATTCCCCACTCAGAAAAAAAAATCAGAACTAAACTTGAGAGTTATTCAGAAGGTGTTGATGTTGATTTAATTATCCCATTTTCTGGAACCTTATTAATCTAGTCTAGTGCCTATGACATGTAGTTACAAAAGTCCCACCATTCCCCAATGTCATGATTTATTGCTTAGCTAGACCACATGCGACCATGAGAAGCCCCAGCGGATAGCCTGCTGTTTGGGTTGGCCTCATAGTCTTTTTAGCTCTTAGGACTGGCTCAGTCCCACTGAGTTCTGTCACTTTTATCACAGTCTGGTGGTCTGAGGATCAGCTTTGTCTCTCCCCCTCTACTTCTCTTCTCCTCTTCCTGCAAGGGTGGTTTCATCTAAGTGGTTCAGTTGGAGGGAATAGAATTATAAAATAAAATGGAATAAAAAATAGCTCCCTTGAACTTTTGTTTTGCAGTATGTGCCAACAATGCCACATAGTTAAAAGAATAGACATTTTTTGGCTTCATATTCATACAGCATTTACGGGTTTTAGAATTAGACTGATTGGGTTTTCTATCTTATAACACATCCATATTATATACTAAAGTCTGCTTTGCTTATACCAAACTGTTCTTAACAATTTGGTCATGTATGAAAAATTCTGTTTATATTTAATTTTAAATGTTACATTATTATGTAAAGTGGCTTTGATTATTTAAACTTATCTTTTTGGCAACTGAATGACTATAAGGACTTTTGAAAAGTTACACCAAACAAAAGTAGTAAGTTGAAATGAAAAGTGCCGTAGTCCAGCTCCAGCTGGGGTGAGGTATCGAAGGGGAGTGAGATGGCGTCGGCGAGTGAGAAGACACCCACACTGACTAAGGTGCAAGCATCTCCTAGCATAAGGCTAGTAGTTGTTTATTTTATACAAGTTAACAATCAATAGAATTCTGAGTGGGGAATTTAACAGACAACCATTAAATAATTCTAAACTCAATTTTCAGCGGTCTTCAGTGTCCTGGAGTTTGGCGTCTTACATGGTATTGAAACAATAGCAAGGGCAATTAGGTCCTAAAGGCTGTCTTGGTCTTGTTTGTTCTGTCCTTGATTACTTATCAACTCCCCCTAACCATTTTTACTCCAGTAAGCATTCTACTGATTAACACACCTTTCCTTTTGTTTCTCACTTAACAAACACCAGCTGGGCCTATTTCTTTTAATTCTTTTCTATATATAAAAAAAAACTTGAACTGCACTAACCATTGTTCTATTAATCAAAAATGACATATTCATGTATAGATCATGAACCCTAGTATATGAAATAGGACTGGGAAACAGAGTCCATCAATTAATTTTTCCCATGATACGTTTACCTTTAGAAAAGTACCATTTTCTACTCAAAATCTCTACAGCTACATTAGGGGGTCCTTCTATAGTGGGAAAAGGAAGCTTATTACTAATTCTTTTCTGGGCAATTGGTGAGTCAGGAGGGGGTCCTCCCCGCAGTCCTGGTTCGCATATCTCTTTATGCTGTAATTTCTTATAAAACTCCTCTGCTGTAATATTAGGGCAGAAAGGGGGCAACCTTATATAGGTTCCAAAGAGGGAGTTTCTTCTGAGTAAGCAGGAAAGGTAGGGTGAGCTTTCCTTGAGCTTTGGCTACTTGCCTTAAGTATTTGGAGTAAAACTGAAAATAAAATGGGGGTAATTTCTTGTTATATTTCTGAGAATTATGGTGTACCTTTTGTTAGAGCTCCAAGTAATAAAGCGCGTGGGAAAGTTAATAATATAGTGGGAAATAACAAGGGCCAAATGGGAGGCTTCCAGATCTTCTGAAGGCATCCTCGAGCCTGGACTTTGTCAAGCAGCATGAGTAGCTTGGCCCCCGACAGAAAAGTGCTGATACCAACTTGTAGTGATGAGACTGAAGGGCAGGATATGTGCAATTTCCCCAAGCTTTTCATGTTATAGGCCTTCTCCTATGGCTTGTGCATGCTTCTGTGACTGTGAAAGGCACCATATATCAGTGTGATCCAGAGAAACATGTTAACAATATCCTTTAGGACGTGTCTACAGATCCTACAGAAAAAGTGGGACAATGTGGGAGATCGTGCAGAAATGGTGCAAAGGGCTGGTGACCAGGAGAACCGGCTCTGCAGTAGGCTTGTTGCATGATGTTGGACAATGATCTTCTCTATACTTGCTTTCATTCATCTGTGGACTATCAGAGGAGAGGCAAACAATGGGTTGGACTGAATCAGTGGTAACTCAAGTGTGATCCTAGGGCTGGCACCATCACCTGGGAACGTCTTAGAAATATAGATTCTCAGGACCCACCCAGACCTACTAGGTCAGTACACCGTGTGGTGGGGCCCAGCAGTCTGTGTTGTGACAATCTCTAGGGTATCTGATGTATGCCACATTTTGAGAACCGTTGGGTAAAATTATCTTTGTGTCTTATTTATAGCTAACATTCTGGATGACTTTCACTGATTTTCAAATAATTAGAATGTCCTAAATACTTCATTTATGCAGAAAAATACTTTATCTTATTTTTATTTAGATGATTTGATACCGTTTTAAATTTGGGTTGTCATTGTACTGACTGAGCCTAATCATAGGCATTCTTAGTTGATACAATACTAGCTAGACATACTTAAAAATAGAAATCTAAGGTTTTAGAACTAGAAGGAACCTTGAAGTTCCTTAGGTCAATTATCTCCAACTGACATTTTAGAGCTGAGGAAACTGAGGCCCGGAAAGCTATATGATCTTGACATCTTTTAGATGAGACAGAGAGGCTTTGAAGAGCTTGCTTGAGCCACAGGCTAGGAAAAGTCCTTGCATTTTACTATTTTATGGCATATAGGCAGTGTCAGACAACTACCTGAACAACTAAATTGATTTTACACCCATGAGCACATACAGAACAGCAATTAGGAAGCAGTGTGTTACAGATTTTGACATGTATGAAATTATAAAACCAATTACTTTTTACAAGTCAGCTCCTGACAGTCAAACAGAGCTGGAATCTATTCTTTCAGGACATGGTTGACAGAATGTCAGTGCATGTAAACCTCATTTCATTTTCTGGAGATCAGATTTGAGAGGGTGAGCTGGAGGAATAGATAGATGTTGATTTACAATAACAGTTTATTATTTTAAGGGTTGATTTCTGGGAAAAAAATTTACAATAAGTGATACAATCATTGCTCTCCAGTAGGTTGTAATGGAAGGACTGCTATTACAGATTTCCAGGGATAGAGTGTTAATCTTGCTTCCTTACATCCTTCTATTGTTTAATACTTATAGGGTATTGAAAAGAATCACAGAGCCCTCTGGACTTCAGTTGACCAGTCTGTTAAATGGGCTTGTTAATATCTAGAGTTTCTCAAAGCAGAGAGTAAAATCAACTGATAGCTTGAAAAAACACAGAAATGGAAAATTAAAGGGAGATGAGTTCTAGAGAACTCATCCAGAAGTCCCAATAAATGAGAGTACTGCCTCTTGAAGCAGAAAGAGTAGTGAACTAAGGAGCAGGAAGACTTGGTTCAAATCAGTCAGTTACTACCCTTATGACCTTGAGGACCTCAGTGTTTGGGAAGAACAGCAGCTTCACACACCAGTGCAGGTGAACTGCTGTATCACAAGAAAATACTGGAACAGCATCCAGCCACTTGCAAGGTCAGGAGCAGCTGACAGCCCCATCAGAAGGCTGCATGGAGGCTTCCGTTTATGTGCATGAAAGAATATTTGGTACAGGACATGCCCTCTTGCTGTAAACATGTAGAAAACTAGATAAAATACACAAAACAATGTTTTTTGAATATTAGATAACAGACACAGTAGGACTGTGATTTATGGGAGAAGGAAAACAAGTGAACACTGTGTACCCCAACTTTTTTCCAGTAATGCCTTCTCCACTCTGGTACTAGGAGGAGGACCAAAGCCTGTGGATCTGACTGAATTGCGATCAGAGTTCAGGGATGCTGAGACAGCTAGAATTTGTGGTGTAGAGCACTGGACAGAAGGTAGTTCATCCAGAGAGAGAATGAGGGAAGGAGAGAAGAGGACAGAAAACACATTCTGGAGATATGCAGAAGAGTCCTCTCAAATCTTTGGCTAAATTATCAGTATGTGCACACGTGGGCTAAAATTTCATCATGCTGAGCAAAGAACAGCTGGCAGAGATGGAACAATTACTGGGGAGTCAGCAGCTAAAGTTCATATGGGGCAGGAGCCTTGGGAATTCCAACCAGTCAGAGCAGGGACACACCACTGAATGAACATAGAATTTACTGGCAACTCCAGGGTGATAGCATTTTTAATAGTGGTACTAAATTGCCCTAGATTGAAGGCTACAACAGATGCTCCCTTAAAAGCGTATAAACAAACCATGAAAGGATCAATGGGATCTACAGTAACTGTTGAACTACCTGACAGAACAAAGTCCAACTCCCTTTTAGGAAACTCAGTACTCAACAGCATAAAATATGTAACATCTGGCATCCACCAAAAAAACCCCATAAAGATGAGGGAAGATACAAGCAACATATAGGAGAAAAATAACTTAATAGGAACAGTTCCAGAAAAGAAAGAAAGATGTGATAAAAGTAGCAGGTATTTTAAACAGCTATTATAAGTGTAATCTGTAGAATCAAGGAAAATATTTAAAGGAAAACATGATGTATTGAGGATTTGAAAGAGAAACTATAAAAACAAACCCAGCGGAATTTCAGGAGTTAAAAAAAGGCAATATCTGAAATAAAACTTTAGCTGGATGAACAGAAGATTGGGGGCTGGCAGAATAAAGAATGAATAAACTTGAAAACACAAAAATAGAAACTATTGAAGGACGCGTCAACATAAAAACAAAGAAACAGAAAAAGGCAGAAAAAATGGTGTCTCAGTGACCCGTGGGATAACATCAAGCAGCCTACAATATAATGTGTAGTTAAAGTCACAAAAGGTAAGACAGAAAAAAGAAAAGTTGAAGAAATGAGAGCAGAAAAATTCCAAATTCTTCAGCAATTTTCAACAAAAAATTTTCAGTTCTTTCAACTATCCAATGTTAGACATTATAAAGCCACAGATCCAAGAGGCTCTACAAAACCTAAATAAGATAAACACATATGCACACAAACCCACACTGATGTTTGTTCACAAACTTCTGAAAACTAGGGATAAATTCTCAAAGCAGCCAGAGAAAAACACATAGACAAAGGAACAAAATTAAGAATGACTACAGACTTCTTTTCTTATCACAAATTAAGTAAACCAGAAGTTGAGAACAATTTTTTAAAAGTGTTTATTCAAATGATTGGCCAACTTTACTGGCTTATCTTTTTATTATTGATTTCTTGTTCTTTAAATCTGAATGTAAGTCCTTTGTCAGATACATGTAATGTGCATGTTTTTTCCCCTCAGTCTTTGCTAGTCTTTCCATTTCTTAATGATATCCTTTAATCAGCAGAAGTTTTTAATTTGATAATGTCCAATTTATCCCTTTTTATATATTTTATACCATTTTTTCCTAAGAAATATTTGCCTACTTCAAGTCATAAAGAATCTTCATGCTTTTTCTAGATACTTTATGGTTTTAACTTTACATTTAGATCTAATATTAATTTCACATTAATCTTGTATTAATTTCTGAGTATGGTGTGAGATAGGTGTGAGGTTAATTTTCCCCCTAAGCTCTGAGAAGCTCTGGAGCTCTGAAAATGTTAGAGAAGAAATAGTAGCCTAGAATCAAATCCAAACCCATTCAATATCAAGTTGGAAAAAAGTATGCAAGAGATTGAGAGACAGTGCGTAGTTGTACCCAGTTGTTCCAGAATTATTTGTATAAAAGGCTTCCCTTTCTCTCTGACTTGCATTAGCACCTTTGTAGGAAGTTAATTTGTTGAATTAAGGAATTAAATCGATCACATGTGTGTGAGTCTTTTTGTGGCATCTGTCCTGCCCCATTGATCTAAGGAAAAAGATTTTTAAGGTGTTGAAAGAAAAATAAAAACAAAAACTGTCAACTTAGAATTCTATAACCAGAAAAACATATTTGAAAAATGAAGGCAAATAAAGAATTTGTCAAATTATATAAAAAAGCAATATTTAACTACATTCTGTATATATAGGAAACTTTAAAAAGTATAAACACAAAAATATATAAAAAGCAAAAGAATCAAACATGACGTACCATGGGAAAAGTATTAAAAAATGTTGGAGTGGCAATATTATGGAAGTAGACTTCAGAACAAGGAATATTGCTTGGGATAAAAGAGGACATTTCATAATGACAAAGGTTAGCTCTTCAGGACCCAGAATCTGAAATGTGTATACACCTAATAACAATTTCAAAATACATGAAATAAAACAGGCTTGAAAAGAGTAGTAGACAAATCTATGACTGGGGATGTAAATTTCAACCTTCTTTTCTTTGTAACTAATAGAACACATACAGCAAAGATTAGTAATGATACTGAAGATTTGATCAACATTATAAACCAACTTGACCAAATTAATACTTATGGAATATTTTACCCAACAGCAACAGATTATATACTCTTCTAAATTGCACAGGGCATACCTATCCAGATAATCATATCTTGAGCCATTAAACAACTCAGTACATTTAAGAATTGAAATCGTGCAGAGTATTTTCTACTACCCAGAAATATTTAAATTAGAAGTTAGTAACAGAAAAATGGAGTATCCTCAAACATTGGGAAATAAAACATGAACTTCTAAATATCCTATGGGTCAAAGAATCACAAAAGAAAATAAAAATTATTTTGAACCAAATAAAAAAATATATATAATATCAAAATTTGTGGGGTGCATCCAAATCAGTTCTTAAAGGTATATTTATAGCTTTTTAAGTTGTATCAGAAAAGATCTCAAATAATAATTTAAGTTTTCATCTTAAAAACCTAGAAAAAGAAGACCAATTTAAACCCTTAAAAGTAGAAGAAAATAGTAAAGATACGAAAAATCACTAAAACAGAAAATTTTTCAGTAGAGAAAATCAGTGAAACTAAAAGCTAGTTCTCTTTAAAGGCCAATATAAGAGACAACAAACCTCTGGCCAGAGTGATCAAAAAACAAGACAAAGTATAAATTACTAGTATCAGGAATGAACAGGGGAATATCACCACCTGTTCTACAGACAACAAAAGGATAATAAAGAAATACCATGATCAACCAGTTGTCTGTCAATAAATTCAACTTAGCTGAAATAGACAGTCTTTGAGAGACCTATTTTTTATCAAGTGACCCCATAAGAAATATGCTGAATAGCCCTATGTAAGTTAAATACATGTGATTTGTTATTTAAGTGCTTCCTGTATTGAATGTTGTGTGATATCTTGGATTGGATCTTCAAACAGAAAAAGGATGTTAGTAGAAATATTGGTGAAATCTGAACAGTGTATAATTTGGTTAATGGTAATGTACTAGGGTTAATTTCTTAGATTTTACAAATGTACCATGATTATGTAAGATGTTAATATTAGAGAAGTGGTTCTCCATGAGTGGTAATTTTGTCCCTCAGGGTACTTTAGGCAATGTCTGGAAACATTTATGGCTGTCATAACGAGGGAGACAGTGCTACAGTATGTAGTGAGTAGAGGCTAAATGTGCTAATAATAAACACTCTACAATGTGTGAGATAGCTCCTGCAACAAAGACTTATCTGGCCCGAAATGTCACTTTTGCTAATGTGGAAAAACTGCATTTGGGAAAATGAAGTGCAGTATAAATGGTGACTATCTTGGCAACTTTTCTCTAAATCTAAAATTACTCTTAAAATTGTTTATTTAAAAAAAATGCTACCCTGTAAAGAAAACTCCAGGTTCAGCTTGCTTTACATTTAATATGAAGTTAATTGTATTAAACATTTAAGGAATATATAATACCAGTTCTATATAGACACTTTAAAAAAATATAGACATATATATAGGCAGAGTGAATACTTCTCCTTTTAAGGGGCCAGCATGTCCCTTTCTCCTTTCTTCATTTCCCTCTCTTTTACCCCCTGCCCCCAATTTCTTTTTATCTTGTCTTCTTCTAAATATGTGCCCATTTTGCTTCACAGTGAGGAATATCCTATTATAGAACAGTGAAGACAATAAGTGTGCTTCCTCTCAATCACATCTTCCCTACTAAGTTCATTTCTCTGAGTTTACCTGCCTAATCTCTGCCTCATTAATGGGATCTTGGACCTGGCTGGTGGGTGGTGGTTCTACCTGTAGACATTTCTGGTCATGCATGTCCAGGCAAGTTCACAGAGACAAGCACAGATCACTGTTCAATAAAATCATTAACCCAGAGCAAAATATCATGTGCAACCAGGCTTCTGTCCTCTGTGCTTGACTTCCTCAGCATCCAGATACATAGCACTCATATTAGTAGAGAAATAGAATTGCTGGGTAGACACCATTTTAAGCAACGTAATTATATTGCTGTCAGTGTCTCTATTGCCCCTGGAAAATTTCCTAAACGTCTTTGGGAGTCATGAATTATTGGTAACCTCCTCCTCCCACTCACCCACCGGAAGAGCCTGTGGTGGAGAACCAGCAAGTGAATGTAAACCTTTCTCTCCCCTTCATCCACTGATCCATCAGAAACATTGAGTCCTGAAAGGCATAGCATCTCCACTAACCTAGAAACTATCAGTTTCTCTGGGGATTTCATGGGAGCATGGGTTAATGGGAGGATTTCATTATCTGGTGAAATCTTGGAGACCCATTAGGGAATTCTTAAAGTCATCCTTCTTAAAACCTAACAATAACTTCAATTACAGTAATTTAGAAAATTGCATACTTGAGATATCATGTCCCTAACTTTTTTGGAAATGTTTTGCTCCATTTCATTAAGTCTGCATTTCATTGAAACATACACATAATAGGAGTGTATTGTAAACACGTTCACAAAGTGTAGCTCAGTGTATCAGCTTTGCTTGATCCCTGTGGTTTTCTGCTGTTCTCATTACTCATTGCAAAGTTATTCCCTTAAGTCTCTAAGGGGGGTATTCTAGGTTCACCCCAGCTCACTCTGTACTCTCTTCCTGGAGAAGCTTGAGAAGTTACAGTTGTGTTTTAAAGGCATGAAGATATTTTCAAACTATCCAAAGCAGCGCTCCCTGCCCCCAATCCTAGAGAAAATACACGCTTATTCTTTTGTGATGGAAGAGAGTTCTGGGTTTGTCGAAATATTAGAAATGTTACACAGATCAGAATAGTAACAAGACAGATGTAATAAAACAGTTTCTGCTCACCAAGAGTGTGGGTGCTCTCCAGGAACATCACAAAATGATATATAAAAATAATATATGCTAGTGTTCAGTTGTAAAGCATGGGAGCACTATTTCACGTACTAAGTGAAAAGTTTTTGGCATAATTAAATGAGCTGCTTTCCAATTCAACCAAGGACCACTAAATAAGTGATGAGTTAAGCGCCAGCATTAGTAGAGGAATGCTACACCTGGCGGAGAGGAGGCATCTAGATATTTGGGATTTGTAAAGGCATTGGTGGGGGCTGAGAAAGAGTCCTCACATAAATATTTATGAGAGTCTTCAGGATGGCCCATTCTTCCACTTTTAAATTCCTGCCTATTATTTCTCTCATGAATGACTCTACTTGTCTACAGATTAAGATGCCACCCAAGGCCATTGATTCATTATCTTTAGGAAATGCATTTTGAGTGTGTGCTAAGGAGAGATGGTTTTGCACATTCTCTTAGAGGATCTGCCCCTCCGTTTGTGGGGAATTTGGATCTTTGGACATACCAAGAGTGATGTTGATCAGTGAAAAGTAAGTTAATCCCTTTGTTTTAATCAACTAACCTCATTGTTACAGGGGTCCCTGGTTATAATAGATGACTAACAAATGTATTGAATGACTTGGTAAATGTGGCAGTACGTCATGAAGAGAAGTAACTTCATGTAATGAAGTTACCATTGGGGAAACCATATTTTTGTGATCTAAACACTTTTTGAAAATGATGTTCAGATTTAATAATTAGGTGAATTGGTGCCCACCTGCATCCTGTTGCATCATTCTCTGAGACCCTGCACATTTTGCTGCTAAAAGCAAATGCTTGCGGATCTTCAGAGGATGGCTTTTGGGTTCTGGAGCCCCCTTGCTCCTTAGGGAGACTCAGAGATGCTCCATCATTTATCTCCCTCCTCCCCCAGGCTACCCATGACATGATGACTTCTGATGTATTAGCTCAACAGCCCAGCTGCAGGGACTCTAGAGAGACCCTGATTTGTAAGTTAGCACTCCAGAGCTCCCAGCAGGATCAAGCTGAGGCTACACTTTTAGCTGAAATCACACCCTTTGGGCTGCCTCTCCTTCTCTGTCTCCTCTGTCTTTCCCTTACTGGTTCTCCTGAGAGCATTTTCTTAACATATCTTTAGACTCATGAGTTCAGGTCCTACTTCTGGAAGAACTTGTTCTTCCTAAGATACCTTACAATTAAAAATGGGCTCTCAGGGGTTCTTCTCTTGCAAGAGCAAACAGCCTGGTTTGTAAAAAGGTTGAAGTGTCTTTTGGTCCTGTATTCTACAGCCACTGGACCCATTTTTGCCTTAAAAAAACCAGCAGTGAATTTGCATAATGAGCTTCAACAGATTACCTGTCATCTTGCTTCCCTGTTGGGAAGATTTTGTAATATCTATTTTTAAAAGGTTCAAATAGATATTTTTCCACTAAAGCAAAACAGCATGCATTTTTAAGAATTCCATAATACATATACATCATACGCAACTCTGATGAATTCAATAAATGTCTCATACAGTATTATGTCTACTCACTCTAGGGAGTTCTTTATATGCACTTACGGGGATTTTAATCATTTTTCTTTTTTATTATAAGTGAAAGAAAGAATAGTGCATATGAAACGTGTACAGTGAAATGATGCCTGGATTTTATACAAACACGTTTGAAAAATGTGAGACTTTGTTGCTCATATAAAAATTCACTTTGATCAAGGCTGTCCTGGAGCATGAATTTGCTTGTGAAGCTTTAAAGTTATTTATCTAGTTCTGAGTTCAGTGGAATTAAATTGAGTTACAGAAGCATCATGATTAGGACTCTTACAACTCAAAGTCTAAGCTTTTTTAAGTCAGTGAAATACAAAGGTAAAGTTGACCTATGGTTGGGAGAGACACTAAATTACTGAGATGCAATAAAAGTTCTTGATCCTTTGAACGTGGGAAGACTTCTGGTACAAGCAATATTGACTGAGGTCCCATGGTAGTCATTCTGGTGAATATTATCTTACTAATTCTTAATTACAACCTGTGAGATAGGTATTATTTTCTCCATTGTGCAGTGAAGGAAACAGTTTTTAATAGTTAAATTGCCCCAAGTTGTTCAGCAATAACTAGGAAAGATGAGATTTTAATCCGGGTCTATGAGATCCATTTTCTGTGCTATTTCCAGTCTTTTCAGTTGTTTAAATTATAGAAAATGTGGTTTCTTACACATCTGGTTTGAGACAGACCATCTTTCTAACTAACTGAATCAGCCTTGAACATATGTAAGCTGGACATATTCCTGGGCAATTTATATTGATATTTGGATTATTTTATTTTTTGGCATTTTTACAGCAGGATGCAGGACAAGCACTGCTGCTCCAGTTTTGTCTATCAGAGTAATACTGGTAGAGAAAATAAATCACAGGGTAGGAGGTATTCATGTGCAACATTCTACTACTGATTTGTAGGAGAAGTGAGAAATACGTATCAGCCACTGACAAGCATCAGATTTCTCTCTCCATGTTTATGCTGGTTTCATATCACTCAGGAAGGAAAAGTGCTTGCCTTTTGATTTATGTTCACTGACAATGAAATGTCCATGATGATTAATTACGCTGCTCTGAGATTTTGCCGTGGTGCTTACCTCTGTAGCCTCAAATCTGAAGCAAATAAATGTCTGACGTTTTGCCACAGAACAACACTTAAACTTTCTTTTAACAAAGTGATACACAGCTTGTAGCGGATGGGTATTATAAAGATTAATTTGCAACCTAGGTTACTATTTTTTAAGAGGATAGTGGTTCCTAATTGTAAGGTGAACATACGTAAATTTAATTTTTTATGGGCATTTCTCATATGCTATGGATGAGAAATTTTAAAGGCGTTTAGAAAAGTATATTGCAAGCCTGAAAAATGTTCACATTCATTTCATTTCTGTTCATCTCAAAAATAAAGATGTAAGTACAAAGATAATCGTTTAAACATTACATTATAGGGATAAAGTGGATATCCAAGCACCCAACTATAAGGGATGAGTAAGTAAATCCTGAAATAACTATAGGATAGAATCTTACCCATGTATTAATCATCATTTACAAGTTTTAATTGTGTAAGAATTATGACAATGTTAAGTATAAACATCAGGATGTTAAACTGTTAATACATTATTGTCTGAAAAACAATGCATATGAAAAGAGGAACTATATTATTATTAAATATCCTCTATTTTTGGATAGTGAAACTAAATATAATTTTTATTCTTTTGAAATATCCTTTATTTTTTTAAGTTTCTAACAATGTGCACATATTTTTTTAAGTTTATTTTGATATCATTAATCTACAATTAAATGAGCGATATTATGGTGATTACACTACCACGTTCATCAGGGCCCCCCCACCAACCCCATTAGAGTCACTGTCCATCAGCGTAGTGAGATGCTATAGAGTCACTACTTGTCTTCTCTGAGTTGTACAGCCCTCCCCGTGCCCCCCTAACATTACACCTGCTAATCGTAATGCCCCTTTTCCCCCCTTGTCCCTCCCTTCCCACCCATCCTCCCCAGTCCCTTTCCCTTTGGTAACTATTAGTCCGTTCTTGGGTTCTGTGAGTCTGCTGCTGTTTTGTTCCTTCAGTTTTGGGGGGTTTTTTTCCTTTTTTTTTTCTTAGTTCTTATACTCCACATATGAGTGAAATCATTTGGTACTTGTCTTTTTCGGCTTGGCTTATTTCACTGAGCATAATACCCTCTAGCTCCATCCATGTTGTTGACAATGTGCACATATTTTAACAATAAACATTTCCCACAGAATGTAGACAAAATGTTAGAATGTTTTTAGGAAAAAATTTAAATTAAAAAAATTTTTAAGTCATGATATGCACAATGTTGTGACCTGTAAGGATACACAGACTGCCACCAATGGGCTGTGCCCTGTCTGCTCCATGATTTTGTAAATAATGTTTTATTGCCACACAGCTACCACACCTCTTCATTTACTTATGATCTATACAGTTGGTTTTGTGTTCCAACAGCAGAGTTCAGTAGTTGGGACTGTAAATACTGAAATATTTACTTCCTGGCATTTTTCAAGTTTGGCAACCCCTGTTCTAGAGTAATAAAGCAACTCTAATAAATGAATTTATATTTACATGGTATCAGTTTCTTTTAAAAATATGTCCAATTTCATATGCATATTCTAGAAGCAAATGCATTAACTGAGAAACAATGGGAAGGGGTAGAGATAATTCTCAATTTGTACCATATATACATTTATTTTCAGAGCTGGACCTTGGCACTTGGTAAACTGATCATTCATTCATTCCTGAAAGATCTTTCTAAGATTCAGAACTTAACAAAAACTTTGTTGCTGAAATTAAAGACAAAGTTCCCTTTTGTATTTTATGCAATGAAAAAACATGAGGACATCTTTCAATCTCTTCTCCCCAATCTCCTACTTTTTGTTACATATTATTTTTACACTTTCCAGGTGTACAGTGATAATTTTCTTTTACAAAAACCACCACTCCCACTGTTCATATGCTGCTTGTGCAAAATTGTGAAGCCGGCCTTTTTTCCCACTCCATTAATTTACTTTTTTTTTCCTTGGATAATTTAAGAATTCTTTCTCTGTAGATTATATGTTATATCAAGAGAGAATTTAGTGTTGAACTTTCTACATTAAGTTTCCATGGAGTGGTCTGTCGTCTTTTGTTCCAAAGAGTCAGGTTTTTCTTCCCACCATTTCAGGCAACATTTCATTTATTGTATTATAGTTCTTGGGTTGTATTTATTGATTTGTTTACTTCAGCACAACAACAGTTTTTAAGTGGCTAATCTGTGGATTCTCTTCATCTGTTAGCTTTTCTCAAATCCTCTGGCCTTTCATGTTTGCATTTGTTGTGTTTGTTATTAAGCCTTTCCTACTAATCAAAAGTATACTTTTCAAGTATGTCTTTTCTGATCCTTTTTGTTTCTAACTCATGTACTGGCCCTTTAATGATGCTTTTTGTCTTGAATTTCTTCCTTTCATTCTGCATTTTCCTCCTATTCTTGGTTCTGTTCTATCCTCTTTTCAGGCCTGTTTTTATTGGGTTTGCATTCTTACTGGTAGTGTAAAGCCCTTGTGGGAATGTTCTCCAATTTGTGTTATGCTCTCTTGTGGGTTGGGTTCCATTTTTATTTATTCACACATATATACCTGTACTTACATATATAGAGAGATGATGTGTTTATATGTGTATGTGAACACACATACATGCAGCTTTTTTACCTTTTTAAAAAATTTTAGGTGGCAGCTTTCCCTGTTGTGTTAAGCTCTTCTTTGTTTTATCTTGCTTACCCTCTCTTTTCTCTTACATAATGTTGGGGATCTGTTTGCCTTTCAGTCCCATGGTTCCATGGCCATTGTTGTAACTGCTGCATTAATTATGTTTTAAATCCTGGTGTGTGTCTGAAGGAATGGGAATGGAGCAGATGCCAAGTGGCGGTCGGCGGGGAGGACTCTCTCAGCTTAGGCTCCACTCTGTATTCCGAGATTGTGTTATATATGTATCCTGGAAGTTATTACACCTATACAGGGAACACACCCATGCTGAAGGAAGGCCTCTCAGCTATCACATCATTTCTCCAATGCAGAACTGACATTTTCCTTTCTCTTGGGCAGCATGTCATCTCCAGCATCCATTGCTACTTCTGCTCAGACAGAATAGGGAAAAGATACGGATACCCCTGTAGTAGTTAGCTTCTCACCTGATTTCAGGGTGTTAGTGGAAGTTCTGTGGATTATTTTCAACTCATTTTGTGGCATATAAGCTGTGACAGTGGGGACAGGGGCGGACTCTGCCCTCTTAGCTCTGTTACAGAATTTAACATTTATATTTTTTGAAAGCAATTGATTTTAATATCATGATAATAAATTCCTCCCTGCCCTTTGATTATTTATTACTGGGAAACTTTGGAGGGTAGTATATTTTGTTTATCTGATTGCATTTTAATAGTCCTACAGTTCTGTTCTAATTGAGTCTTTGCTTTAATGTGTCATTCAAATAGCTTATTTTTTATGATTTAGTTTCTTTAAGAAAATAACCTTTGTCTTTTAGGATGGTTTTAGATTTACAGAAGAAATGTGAAGATAGTACAGAGTCTCAAATACCCTGCCCCCAGTTTCTCCTATATTATTAAAATCTTATATTACTGTGGTACATTATTATTATTATAATTAATGAACCAATAGCAATACATTATTATGGAATAAAGTCCATACTTTATTCAGATTTCCTTAGTTTTACCTAGTGTCCCCTTCTGTTCCAGGATCCCAGCCAGGACATTGCATTACATTTAGTCCTCATGTCCCCTTAGGCTCAGACTTGCCTTGTGTACGATGGCCTGGATGGTTTAAGGAGTCCTGGTCAGATATTCTGTAGAATGTCCCTCGATAGGGGTTTGCATATTTTTCTCATGGTTAGACTGAGTGTATGTGTTTTGGAGAGGAAGATTTCAGAGGTGTAAAGGGCCATTTTCATTATACCAAAGGTGCACCGCCGATGCTGATTTTGATCATCTGAGGTAGTCCTTGTCGGGCTTCCCCGCTGTGAGGATGCTTTTTTTCCCCTTTCTCTCTCTTTTCCACACTGTGCTCTTTGGGAGGAAGTCACTCTGCACAATCCACACTTAAGGTGATACTTCTTGAATGTGGAGTATCTATATAAATTATTTGAAATCCTTCTTCATGGGAGATTTTTCTTTTCTACCCCATCTATTTATTCCATCATTTACATCAGTTGTTTCTCATGGATATTTTATACTTTGGCTTATAATCCAAACTCTGTTTTGTTGCTCAGGTTGTCCCATCTTCGGCCGTTATGTGGTATTTTGGTCGGTTCAAGTGTCCTGTGACATACCTCCATCATTGTGGTTTTATTTCCCCAGTATTCCTTGTGCATTTTCTGCCCCAGTTACAGCATCATCAAGGATGCCTGGTTCCTTTACTGGAGATTGGTATTAGGAACCAAAAAATGGGTGCTACTGGTGCTTGTTACTACTGGGGTACCATTGCTTATAGGCCCTCTCAGCTGATAGAGCAAGGAAATAAAGAAGTATGTACTAGCTCATGTATACACAGATATCTATAGCTATTTATATATCTGTATATTCACACTGATGTCTCCAACTATAACCCATCGCCATATGGATCATTCTAGCTTCTTCCCATTGCTTTTATGTAAATTCACATGCCAACCCAGTGAGAAATCCAGCTCTTGCAGTTGGACATCTATTTGCTGAGTAGTTCAATTTAATTATATGTGTCTAGAAATGTCAGAATTCTTAACCACCCCCTCCATGGGCAACAGCTTTATCAACTAGAGTGCTGTGCTTATGTGTAGTTTCTTTTGTCCTTAGTTTTTGCCACATTCTGCATTCCATACTGAAATTCCCTTACCTCCTACATCATTTTACAAAAACTGGTGTACATTAAGTTTTATTCTTTGTGTTGTAAAGTTCCATGGGTCTGGACAAATTTATAGTATGGTATCCAAAATTACAAAATAAGACAGAATAGTTTCACTGCCCTAAAAAATTCCCTGTGCCTCACCATTTTAACCCTCTTCCTCATTGGTCCTTTGCTGTCTCTATAGGCCTGTCTTTTCTGGAATGTCATGTAGGCAGAGTCATACAGTCTGTAGCCTTTTCAGATTGGCTTTTTTCACCAGCCAGTATGTATTTAAGATTCATCTATGTCTTTTCCTCTTCATTTATTATTTTTTTTGATTACTGAATAATATGGATATACCACACTTTTAAAAATCTATTCATGTATTAAAGGATATCTTAGTTGTTTCCAGTTTTGGGTAGTTATGAATAAAGCTGCTATAAACATTGACATGCAGGTTTTATGTGGATGTAAGTTTTCAAATCAGTGGGGTCAGTACCTAGGGACATGATTGCTGGATTGTATGGGAAGACTGTGTTTAGCTTTGTAAGAAGTGTCATGAGTTTTTTTGTTGATTCTGTGGGGTTTTCTGCATAGACAGTAATATCATCTGTGTAACAAGGTACTTGTATTTTATATATTTTATTTCCTTTCTTTTTTTTTAACTGTTCTGCTCATACTTAGATATTTCCTTTTCTTATTGCATCATTTAGATCTTCCAATATTCTGTTGAATAGGTGTTGTTAGGACAACCTTGCCTTGTTCCTGATCTTAGGAAGCAGATGTTCAAGTTCTCACTATTGAATATGATGTTAGCTGTCTGGTTGCTTTTTTGTTTTATTGTTTTTGTTTTTTTTAGATGTTCTTTACAATTTTAGGGAGTCTACCTCTGTTTATACCATTGAGAGTGTTCATAATGAATCGGTGTTGAATTTTGTAAAATGCTTTTTCTGTATTAATTGATATGATTATATAACTTTTCTTCTTTAATCTTTTGATGCAGTGGGTTATACTAATTGATTTTTGAATGTTGACCCACCACACATATCTAGAATAAATCCCATCTGGTCATGGTGTGTAATTCTTTTTATACATTATTATACTCAAATTATTGATATTTTGTTGATTTTTGCACCTATGTTCATAAGAGATACCGATCTGTAGTTTTCCTTTCTTATAATGTCTTTATCTTGTTTTGGTATTAGAGTAATGCTCTTATAGACAGAGTGAGGACATGTTCCCTCTGTTCTGCATTCTGGAAGAGATTATGGAACAATTGGAATCATTTATTCCTTAAATATCTAGTGCCATTCTCTAGTGTAACCATGTGGGCTTGGTGTTTTCTTTTTGAGGAGGGTACTAATTATTGATCCAATTTGCTTAATAGATGTAGATATCACAAGATTGTCTATTTCAACTTTTAAGTTTTGGTAGTTTCCATCTTTCATGTAATCGATCCATTTCATCTAAGGTATAAAATTTGTGATGATTGAGTTCATTTTATTATGTCCGTAGTGATAAAAACCGTAGTGATGACTCCTCTTTCATTTTTGTTATTTTCAATTTGTATCTTCTCTCTCTCTTTCCCATCATTTTATTTTATTTTTTGGTTAGCTCAGCTAGAGGTTTGTTAATTTAATTGATCTTTTCAAAGAACCAGCTTTTGGTCACTACTTTTTTCTGTTTTCAATTTTATTGATTTCTGTTACATTCTATTTTTTTTTCTTCTGCATCTTTTAATTACTTCTATTTCTCTAGTTTACTATTGTGGAAGCTGAGATTATTTCATTCTTTATATTTTATATGTTCTCTATTTTTTATTATTTTATGATATATGGTATAAATTTCTATCTGAGCACCACTTTCATTGCATACTGTCAAAATCAATAAGTTGTATTTCCACTTTCATTTAGCTCAAAATACTTCAAATTTCCTTTAAGAGTTTTTTGACCCATATGCTGTTTAGAAATATGCTGTTTAATCTCCACATATTTGGGGGATTTTTCCATCTACCTTTCTGTTATGGATTTCTAGTTTAGTTATGGATTGAGAATATGCTTCATATAATTTCTGTTTAAATTTGGTAAGGTATGTATTATAGCCTAGAATGTGGTCTGTTTTTGTTTTCATTCCATGTGAGTTTGAGAAGAGTGTTTATTCTGCTGTTGGATACACTATTCTATAAATATAAGTTAGATCAAGTTGAATGATTGTGTCCAGTTCATTTCTGTTATTACTGATTTTCTATTTGCTTAATCTATTAATACTGTAACAGAGGTGTTTGCCATACAACTATAATAGTGGATTCATCTCTTTTACTTTGCAGGTCTTTCAATTATTGCCTCATTTATTATAATGCTCTGTTAGGTAATATACAGATTATTATATCTTCTTGGAGTATTGACTACTTTATTATTATGTAATTCTCTACTTTACTCTTGATAATTTCCTTGATCTGAATTCTGTTTTGTCTGGAATTAATATCATTACTCCAGCCTTCTTTTGGTAAGTGCTGGTGTGGTACACATTTCTCCATCCTAGTATTTTAACTATAGCACATAAAATATTTTAACTTACATGTAACAATTTCTTTTTTACAGTTCATGAAAGTGATGTTATATCTATTTCGTAGAGAAAGTTAAGAAAATGCAGAGAAACCCACATAAAATTATCCTCAATCCCACTACATATTCTAAAATTTTGGCTAAAATTTTAGTGTCTTTTTTTTCCTTCTGATTTTTTCCCCTGTGAGTACATGCACAGTGAGATTCAAATAACCTAGGAATGTTCTGGTAAAAAGAAAAAAAGTTGGAATAGCCCACAAGAAGTTTCTATAAGTTAAAGGATGAAGTAACTTCAAATCTTGTTTATTTTTTTGTATAGTTAACACATATATACAGCACTACATTCATAAGGATATCTATTGATCATTATTTCAAACCTTGACTCTGAACTTAATTCTCTTCCCCTAGAAATAGCAGCTTTAACACTTTGCTGCATATTCATATTCAGAATATATTCTGTACATATTCAAGAATAGGCACTTAAAAAATTTTTTTACACAACACATATACACTATAAGCATTGTTCTGCCCTAGTCTTGAAATCCAATTATGTATATTATATAATTTTACATTTAGGTTATCTCCAGGGTTTTCCCTATTACAAAAATACCACTGCAATGAATATGTTGTACACATTACTTTGTGTGTGTGTGTATATATACATATATGTATTTACGAGTAGATACACATATATCTATATGTATATATAGATATATTGATGTTTATGTGTATATACAGTATCTGTATTTATGTATATATGGCTATCTATCTATAGGGCATATTCCTAAACATGAGATTCCTTGGTAAATGGGTATACACTTTTAAATTTTGATAAAGATGTTACTGAATTTCCAGCCATTGAGAGTCTATTATTCCTAAGAACCACAAATAAAAAGGCCCTTTTCTATAGCTTAGCTAACACAGTGTTCACCAAATTATCTATATTAGTACTGTATCTAATGGTTCTTCTGTCACATTATAGTTTTATTTCTCTGAACGAGCTGTTCATAATGTCTACCCATGTTTCTACTCTATTGTTGGTTTTATTTTGTGACTTGTAGAAATTCTTTGTATAAATTTGCCTTCTGTGATGTGAATTGGAAGTTTTAAATTTTGTTTCATGATGTAGACATTTAAAAATTTTGTGTAAAGTCAACTCTCTGGGGCTCTGTGTCATAGTTAGGAATGTATTTTCCATTATGGTGTTATCAAAAAAGTTTCCCTGTGGTTTCTTCAGTTATATCTATGATTTCTTTTTCTGTTCAGTTATTTTCTCTATTAGTTTTTTATCTCACTCTTAAGGTATAAAGTAGGGATTCAACTTAATTTTTATTTTTCAGATGGTTATTAAGTTTTCCTAGTATCATTTTTGAAAATTATTTTCCTTCTCGATTTGAAATGTTCCATTTGCTATACACTGAGTTCCCATACATAGTTGAGTCTTTTGGGTATCCACCTTGTTTCCTTGGTCTGTGCAAATATCACAATTATATATATGTAAATATATATTAATGAATATAAGTGAATATATCTATATCTATATAGATTGTGTGTGTATGCATGTATATATATATGTATATATGTGTGTGTATATATATATATATTTGGATGTATATTTGCTTGTTAATATTTGTCTATGATGCTTCTCTCATTAGTCCTTACATTGAGATACAAACCTTGTATACCTTCTTACACTTCTCAGTCTTTCCTTTGTTTTCAAGCAACCTTCTTTGTTTTCTTCTAAGGAAATCTTATCTGGTTTCCTTGTATTTTTGGACACGAATGAGATACCATAGTGTGAGTTCAGGTCTCATTTCTTTAGTGGTCCTGAGGGTCTGGACAAAGTAACCTGGAAGTACAGGAATATTAATTCCCTATAATCAATGTATGATGGCAGGGAGACAGATAAATTCTTTCTCCTTGCAAACTGTCTATAGAAGTTCTCAGTGTAGATTTTATGGCTTGGGGTGAAATGTAGCCAGTGTACTAAAGTACCAAGTTGATGGCATATATTGATGGTCATGTGCACCGGCCATGTACCAGGTTTCAAAAAGACTTTGAGACCCCCACCCTTTTTATTTTTAGGTATCATTGTGGCAGTCCTTGTTTTATTGGTTTCATAAGGAATCTGTGTATTTACCAAAAAAGGACTTTGTAGAAAAAAAAAGGCTGAATGGTCTTGTCAGATATCTAAATGTCTAGTTCTGAATATTTCATGGCAGGAGTGTTTTACTTGCATATGTTTGGATTTCTCAGTACCTTAGTAAACATATTCATTCTTTCTGGAGTCCTAAAATTATTATGAGAAAGACATTCGCAATTCTCTATTCAACAAAAAGATCTGTCATAGAGGTTGGTAATGCTTAAAGGTTGGGCATGTTCATTGATTTTTCTTATGAGTTTAGCATCATGCTAAATACTGAAGAAGAGAAAATGTGGATTTAAAAAGGAAGTGTGAGATACTGTTCCTCTCTTTAAAGAGAAAGAAAGATTGTGCTACGGAAGTTGACTAAATGGGAAGTGATACAAAATTTTTTCATATGTCAAAGTGGCTTCTGTCTCATAAAATCAGTTTCTACACATAGCCATTTATGTTATTTTGGCCTGTCCTCTGCTAAATAGTGATGCTAATTGAGTATGGGGCAGACAACACTGACTATCAATAAGTAATTTCCTTTCACAATGAAAAAGTTATGCATCTTACCATAATTGCTGATTGGGTACATCCCATAACCTAAAGCAAGTGATTTTTTTTCAGGCATCTTCTGTTTTTATGATTAACCTTGTGGCATTGACCCTTGGGAAGAAAACTTATTAAAAACATACTCAAGGGATTATTTTTTTGAGAAAAACCAATAGATACCCCACGGCATGCTTGAGCAGGTTCATGTTACAAGATGAATTAGCTTAGCCATGCATGCAGTTTTGTGACAGTGACAACAAGGAAAGGCAATTTCATATTCTGAGGCAGCTGAGAAATTGTGAGATGGGTGGGCTTCTGTATACTTGTATTTATTATTTCCACTGGCTGTACAAGAAAGCTTAAAAGGCAACTTTTCTGTCTGCAAGAGGTCATCCTTGGGTATTTAGAATAATGGTGTCTATTGTGATAACTATAGGCACTGGGTGTATTAGTTTGCTAGGCTGCCATGAGAAAGCCCCACAGACTAGGTGGCTTAAACCACAGAAATGCATTTCCTCACAATACTGGAGGCCAGAGTCCAGGATCAAGATGTTAGCAGGATTGCTTTCTTCTGAGGATCTCTCCTTGACTTGTAGATGACGGTCTTCTCCCTGTGTCTTTACGCGATCATCTCTCTTACATGTATGAACTGATCTCTTCTTTGTTTTTTATTGAAGTATAGTTGATATACAATCTTATATTGGTTTCAGGTATACAGCACTGTGATTTAACAGTTACCCTTATTATTAAAACTTTACCCCCTGCTAGTGCAGTTATGATCTATCAACATAGGAAGATGTTACAGAATCATTGGCTATATTCTCCATGCTGTACTACCATCCCTGTGACCAACTTATATTATGATTGAGAATTTTTGTGCCCCTTTATTCCCCTCCCCTTTCCCATCCACCTACCCTAACTCCTCCTTAATGGTAACCACGAGGCACTTCTCAGTGTCTGTGATTCTATTGCTATTTGGTTAATTTTGTCTTGATTTTAGATTCCATAAATAAGTGAAATCATATAGTATTTCTTTCTCTACCTGGAGCTAATACCCTCTAGCTCCATTCATGTTGTCTCAAATGGCAGGATTTCTTCTTTTTTAATGGCTGAATAATATTCCATTGTGAATATGTACCACATCTTCTTCATCCATTCATCTATTGATGGATTCTCTGGTTGCTTCCATATGTTGGCTATTGTAAATAATGTGGCAATAAACAAAGGGCTGCGTATATCTTTTTGAATCAGGGGTTTGTTTTCTTTGGGTAAATTCCTAGAAGTGGAGTTACTGGGTCATATGGTATTTCTATTTTCAGTTTTTTAAGGAACCTCCATACTGCTGTCCACAATAGTTGAACTAATTTGCATTCCCACCAGCAGTGTAGGAGGGTTCCCCTTTCTCCACATCCTCGCCAACATTTGTTGTTGTTTGTCTTTTGGATGTTGGCCATCCTTACTGGTGTGAGGTGATATCTCATTGTGGTTTTAATCTGCATTTCTCTGATGATTAGCGATGTGGAGCATCTTTTCATGTGCCTGTTGGCCATCTGAATTTCTTCTTTAGAGAAGTGTCTATTCATGTCCTCTGCCCATTTCTTAATTGGCTTATTTGCCTTTTGTTTGTTGAGGTGGGTGAGTTCTTTATATATTTTGGATGTCACTCCTTATCAGATATGTCATTTATGAATATATTCTCCCATACTGTAGGATGTCTTTTTGTTCTACTGATGGTGTCCTTTGCTGTACAGAAGCTTTTTAGTTTGATATAGTCTGACTTGTTCATTTTTGCTTCTGTTTCCCTTGCCTGGGGAGATATGTTCATGAAGAAGTTGCTCATGTTTATGTCCAAGAGATTTTTGCCTGTTTTTTTTCTAAGAGTTTTATGGTTTCATGACTTACATTCAGGTCTTTGATCCATTTTGAGTTTACTTTTGTGTATGGGGTTAGACAGTAATCTAATTTCATTCTCTTACATGTAGCTGTCCAGTTTTGCCAACACCAGCTGTTGAAGAGGCTGTCATTTTCCCGTTGTTTTTCCATGGCTCCTTTATCGTGTATTAATTGACCATATATGCTTGGGTTTATATCTGGGCTCTATTCTGTTCCATTTGTCTATGGGTCTGTTCTTGTGCCAATACCAAATTGTCTTGATTACTGTAGCTTTGTAGTAGAGCTTGAAGTCAGGGAGCATAATTCCCCCTGCTTTATTCTTCCTTCTCAGGATAACTTTGGCTGTTTGGGGTCTTTTGTGGTTCCATATGAATTTTAGAACTATTTGCTCTAGTTCATTGAAGAATGCTGTAGGTATTTTGATAGGGATTGCATTGAATCTGTAGATTGCTTTAGGCAGGATGGCCATTTTGACAATATTAATTCTTCCTAGGCAAGAGCATGGGATGAATTTCCATTTATTATTGTCCTCTTTGATTTCTCTTAAGTGGGTCTTATAGTTTTCAGGGTATAGGTCTTTCACTTCCTTGGTTAGGTTTCTTCCTAGATATTTTATTTTTTTGTTGTGATTGTGAATGGAAATGTTTTCCTGATTTCTCTTTCTGTTAGTTCATCGTTAGTGTATAGGAATGCAACAGATTTCTGTGTATTAATTTTGTATCCTGCAACATTGCTGAATTCAGATATTAGATCTAGTAGTTTTGGAGTGGATTCTTTAGGGTTTTTTATGTGCAATATCATGTCATCTGCAAACAGGGACAATTTGACTTCTTCCTTACCAATCTGGATGCCTTTTATTTCTTTGTGTTGTCTGATTGCCATGGCTAGGACCTCCAGAACTATGTTGAATAAAAGTGGGGAGAGTGGGCATCCTTGTCTTGTTCCAGATCTTAAAGGAAAGCTTTCAACTTCTTGCTGTTAAGTATAATGTTGGCTGTGGGTTTGTCATATATGGCCTTTATTATGTTGAGGTACTTGCCCTCTATACCCATTTTGTTGAGAGTTTTTATCATGAATGGATGTTGAATTTTGTCGAATGCTTTTTCAGCATCTATGGAGATGATCATGTGGTTTTTGTCCTCCTTTTTGTTGATGTGGTGGATGATGTTGATGGATTTTCGAATGTTGTACCATCCTTGCATCCCTGGGATGAATCCCACTTGATGATGGATGATCTTTTTGATGTATTTTTGAGTTCGGTTTGCTAATATTTTGTTGAGTATTTTTGCATCTATGTTCATCAGGGATATTGGTCTGTAATTTTCTGTTTTTGTGGTGTCTTTGCCTGGTTTTGGTATTAGAGTGATGCTGGCCTTGTAGAATGAGTTTGGGAGTATTCCCTCTTCTACTTTTTTGAAAACTTTAATGAGGATGGGTATTAGGTCTTCACTAAATGTTTGATAAAATTCAGCAGTGAAACCATCTGGTATTGGGGGTTTTGTTCTTAGGTAGTTTTTTGATTACCAATTCAATTTCCTTGCTGGTAATTGGTCTATTCAGATTTTCTGTTTCCTCCTGGGTCAGCCTTGTAAGGTTGTTTTTTTTTTCTATAATGTTGTCCATTTCTTCTGTGTTATCCAGGTTTTTACCATATAATTTTCCATAGTATTCTCTCATAATTCTTTGTTTTTCTCTGGTGTCCATAGTGATATTTCCTTTCTCATATCTGATTCTGTTTATGTGTGTACACTCTCTTTTTTTCTTGATAAGTCTGACTAGGGGTTTCACTATTTTGTTTGTTTTCTCGAAGAACCAGCTTCTACTTTCATTGATTCTTTCTATTGTTTTATTCTCCTCAATTTTATTTATTTGTGCTTTAATCTTTATTATGTCTCTCCTTTTACTGACTTTGGGCCTCATTTGTTCTTCCTTTTCTAGTTTCATTAATTGTGAGTTTAGACTGTTCATTTGGGATTGTTCTTATTTCCTGAGGTAGGCCTGTACTGCAATATATTTCCCTCTTAGCACGGCCTTCGCTGTGTCCCACAGATTTTGTGGTGTTGAATTATTGTTGTCATTTGTCTCCATATATTGCTTGATCTCTTTTTAATTGGTCATAGATCCATTGATTATTTAGGAGCATGTTTAAGCCTCCATGTGTTTGTGGGCTTTTTCATTTTCACTGTGTAATTTATTTCTAATTTCATACCTTCGTTATCTGAGATGCTGGTTGGTACAATTTCAATCTTTTTGAATTTACTGAGATTCTTTTTGTGGCCTAGTGTATGATCTATTCTTGAAAATGTTCCATGTGCACTTGAGAAGAACATGCATCATTTTGCTTTTGGATGAAGTGTTTTGTAGATGTCTGTTAGGTCCATCTGTTCTAATAAATTGTTAAGTGCTTCTGTCTCTTTACTTATTTTGTTCTCTGGTTGATCTCTCCTTTGAGTGAGTGGTGTGTTGAAGTCTCCGAAAATGAATGCATTGCATTCTATTTCCCTCTTTAATTCTGTTAGTATTTGTTTCACATATGTAGGTGATCCCGTGTTAGTTGCATAGATATTTATAATAGTTATATCCTCTTGTTGGACTGACCCCTTTATCATTATGTAACGTCCTTCTTTGTCTCTTGTGACTTTCTTTTGAAGTCTATTTGTGTGATGCAAGTACTGCAACTCCTGCTTTTTTCTCCTTGTTGTTTGCATGAAATATCTTTTTCCATCCCTTTACTTTCAGTCTGTGTATATCTTTGGGTTTAAAGTGAGTCTCTTGTAGGCAGCGTATAGATGGGTTTTGTTTTTTTATCCATTCAGTAACTCTCTGTCTTTTGATTGGTGCATTCAGACCATTTACATTTAGGGTGATTATCGATAGGTAGGTACTTATTGCCATTGCAGGCTTTAGATTCATGGTTACCAAAGGTTCAAGGGTAATTCCCTTACTATCTAACAGTCTAATTTAACTCAATTCATATTTTATTACAAGCACAACCTAATGATTCTGTTCTTTTTCCCTCCTTTTCTTCCTCCTCCATTCTTTGTATTTTATGAATCATATTCTGTACTCTTTGTCTATCCCTTGGGTGACGTCTTTTTAGCCTTAGGAATACTTCCATCTATAGGAGTCCCTCCAAAGTGCACTGTAGAGGTGTTTTGTGGGAGGCAAATTCTCTCAGCTTTTGCTTATCTGAAAATTGTTTAATCCCTTCTTCAAATTTAAATAATGACCTTGCCAGGTAGAGTATTCTTGGTTCAAGGCCCTTCTGCTTCATTGTATTAAATGTATCACCCCACTCCCTTCTGGCCTGTAAGGTTTCTGTTGAGAAATCTGATGATGGCCTGATGGGTTTTCCTTTGTATGTGATCTTTTTTCTCTCTCTAGCTGCTTTTAAAAGTCTGTTTTTATTCTTGATCTTTGCCATTTTAATTGTTATATATCTTGATGTTGTCTTCCTTTGGTCACTTGTGTTTGGAGATATGTGCACCTCCATGCCTTGAGAGAGTATCTCCTTCCCCAGATTGGGGAAGTTTTCAGCAATTACCTCCTCAGTGACACTTCCTATCCCTTTTTCTCTCTCTTCATCTTCTGGTACCCTATTATGCAAATATTGTTCCGTTTGGATTGGTCACACAGTCCTCTCAATATTCTTTCATTCTTAGAGATTCTCTTTTCTCTCTGTGCCTCAGCTTCTTTGTATTCCTCTTCTCTAATTTCTATCCCTTTTGCCATCTCTTCTACTATATATAGTCTGCTTTTAAATCCCTCCATTGTATGTTTCATATCTGATATGTAATTTCTTAATGATTGAATCTCCATCTTAAATTCGTTCCTGAGTTCTTGAATATTTTTCTGTACCTCCATAAGCATGTTTATAATTTTTATTTTTAACTCTCTTTCAGGAAGATTGGTGAATTCAGTTTCATTTAGCCCTTTTTCTGAGGTTTGTGAGATTTTGACCTGAACCATGTTCTTTTGACATTTCATATTTCTGTGTGGTGCCCACTAGTGCGCGGAAACTCCAGTCTCTGGAGCTGCTCAGCCCCTAGAGTGAGGTTGGGGGTCATACGGAGCAGAGCTGGTGCCCCTTTTCATGAGTTTTGCTCTGTTCGTGAGGTCTGTGTGCAGTCTGGTTCAGCCTTCTCTCTTGTTGCTGTTTTAAGGTTAGTTGTATTAATTAACTATATTTTTGTACTTTTTATGGTTTTGGGAGGATTTCTCCGTGTCACCTCTCATGCCACCATCTTGAATCCCTGGAATTAATTTATTCTTATAAATTATTCTAATAAATTATTTATTCTTAATAAAATGTTTTGTTCTTTTTGATCATAAATGGAATTGCTTTCTTGATTTTTTTCTGCCATTTCTTTCTTAGTATACAGGAATATACAATTTTTTTTGTATTAATTTTGTATCCTACCTCTTTGCTAAATCCAGTTATTCTCATAGTGTTTTTGGTGGTGTTTTTAGGTTTTTCTATATACAGTATCATGTTATCTGCAAAAAGTTACAGTTTTACTTCCTTCTTCCCAATTTGGGTACCTTTTTTCTCTTTATCTGGTCTGGTTGCTGTGGCTAGGTCCTCCAGTACTATATGCTGAATAAAAGTGGTGAGAGTGGACATCCTTGTCTTGTTCTTGATCTTAGAGGAAAAGCTTTCAGCTTTTTGCTATTGAGTTTGATGCTGTGGGCTTGTCATATATGGCCTTTATTATGTTGAGATATCTTCCTTTTATACCCATTTTGTTGAGAGTTTTTATCATGAATGGATTCTGAATTTTGTCAAATGCTTTTTCAGCATCTATTGACTAATCTCCTTTTCTTATAAGGACACCACTCATATTGTTTTAGGGGCCACACCAATGACCTCATTAACCCTAATTATCTCTTGAAGAAACCTCTATCTCCAAATACATTCTGAGGTATGGTGGTTAGAACTTCACCATATAAATATTGCAAGGAAATAATTCAGCCCATAACCCTGGTGGTGAGGTTTGAGATTAAATCTCTGGTTGGTTAAGTTTTCTATGCTGTGGTGATAACTGTAAAGTTAGGGATGATGTGAATTAATGTGAAATGCATTCCATTTCATCCCATCGTCTGGTCTTCAGGGCCACCTTACCAACTCTTTTAGAATTACTTCCGTGCTTTGTGTCTACCTTTAGAATTACTGTTAAGTATTTGCCACAGTACTTCATGGTGGCAAGGTGGATTGGCAGGCTCCCTCTTTCACCACCAAGAATGTACTGTTACTTGCAGCTGAATGTCAATACGCCTGAATATTCGTGTTTCTTTTCCCTATCCTAGTTGTCTTTCTGGTACTGCTAATGCTGTTTTCCTTGGGTACCAGGAAATCCCTCTCCTTTGCTGTCTGTTGCTTCTTGTATGCAACCCATACTTTCACCTTGCCCCTTTCAGTGTGTCTAAGTCTACATTTCTCTTTTGATGGTATTGCCCTTCATGTAAGTATGAGCGGCCCAATTTGACCCATGGGTACTTAATGATTATCCCCCTTCATAGTTAACTTTGATGGATTTTTATACCACTTTATCACCACGGGCAAAGATGAAAAAGGACAAAGGAGTAAAGGGCCTATAGAATTCTAGTCTTTTACTCATGTAGGCCTATTTATTTATTTATATATTATATATGTATATATATTAGTTATATGTATATCATATACATTATTTATATAAATATGTCATATATATTACTTATATAATATATAAGTAATATTATAATAATATATAAATAATATATATTATTAAAAAATTTTCTGGCTATGAATCCAGAAGGCAGGGACTGTGCCTCAGCTTTGAGTTAACTATCATGCGACCTGGTTTCTGACAATTGGTAATGGCTCATTCAGTGTTTGGGGGACCTAAACAGACTAGTTTCTGTATTTCAGGTTTGAAAGAAGTCTTGCTGTGCTTATTCTTTAAACGATTTTGCTCCAGGTTTCCTTGGGTAATGTATTTAGAAGGGAAGTGTTGCTCATCGACAAATTCTTGGCTACAAACCCAAACTAAGATCCCAGGTGATTGAGGTTTTTAATAGTTTCTATTTTGGTCATTTTTTATCTTACCAGAATCAGGAAGCATTTGGATATTAGGAGGCCCGGGAAAAACATAAGTTATTCTATGTTTAAGAATTCTAAAGGAGTTTAAGTCTATTGGGGAAGAGGAAAAAAAGAGAGATCAGTGCAAGGTGAGCCCAGACTGGGGAGATAAGAAGAGAAGTTGTTGGTTTGATCTAAGGGCTATAGGAAGATCTCATTAGATCTTTATAGAGGGATTTGGAGGATATCACAGCATTGATGAAGGCCACCTGGCTAGAAGTCAGATTTACCAGGTGATCTATTTTTATTATTTTGCCATAAAACAGCAATAAGAAAACACATCAGCTGGTAAAGAAAGATGGCCTTTATTAAGCATTAAAATATTTTTAATTTTTATGTTTTATATATAACATCAATACAATATTATAGGATTACAAATAATTTATAAATAATATAAATAATCTCATTGAGAAAATAAGTAGAAAGTGTCTACACTGTGATATTTCTAGTTTAGTTCACATTCTCCTTGATGTTGGCCTATAAAGTGCTTCCAAATGGTACCTACTTCCTAAGGGAAGGAAATTGTTCGTAGAAGTCGGATCTTTGGCAAGATGATCAGTTTTCATTTTTTTTTTTAATGTCAAGAATAATTTTAAGGTTACTGGGAACATTATGTTTTGCAGTAGAATATATGAAATTTATGTATAGACTCTATACCTCAATTTCCTCATCTTTAAAATAGGAGTAATAAAAAAGTACCTACTTCAAAGATTTGCTGTAGAGATCAGTGTGTTAACACAGAAAAAGCCCTTGGTGCAATGTCTGCTACAGAGTAAACTCGCATTAGATATGAAGTATTTATGCTGTTAGTTTTAGTCCGAAGTCCACTTTATCACATCTCCCTTGATGCCTGTCAAGTTCCAACAATTAAATAACAAACGACAGCAAATTCAAGATGGAGATCCACAGGTGTTGGTGAAGAAATTTGAAACTTATAAATTGCAAAAATAGCCCTCTCAAGTAGTAGAAGTGCTTCTCAGGAAAATGAAGAAGGAAAGAGGGGGAATGACTTAAGAGAGAGACCATCCAGCTGAGATGAAATGTCTGTCTATAGAAAGTGACAAATGAGAGATGGTAAGATCCTTCCCAGGTGATTAATAATTTAAACATCATTTAATTTTGACATTTCAGAAAGTAGACCCACTTTCTTTTTTCAGTTCTGCCAGTAACTCTTTAAATACTAATAATTATGTGCTTTTTACTAAGCATGTGCTGTGTATGAGACACTGTGGTAAGTTCTTTTATGTATACCATGTCAGTATAAACTCACAACTAATAGACACAATTAGCCTCACTTTACAGGTCAGTAAACTGGAGTTTAAGTATCTTGGCTGGTGTCGCATAGGAAAAGGCAGAGTGGAATATAACCACTCTGTGTCTTAGTTTCCACATTTATAAAATGATGAGACCATATTCCAAATTGCCCTTCTAGTGTGCTTGTTGCTAGAATTTTAGCTGTTTTGTGGGGTGGGAGGAGGCGGTAGGTGGGTGGCCCATGCCAGTTGCCTCTTCTGCCACCCAGTGGACACTTCAGTTATTACTATGTTACTTCTAGATTGGGTTGTTAGCTTTGAACTGCAGAACAATTGAGGTAGCCTAGTCCAATCCCATTAATGAAAGTTGAAGGCTAGAAAAGGAAAGATTTTTTCCAGGATACCAAAAAGTCAATATATAAATCATGGCTCTTAGCATGGTTACATTTAGTATTTCATGTATAACATCTCTGTGTCACAGGGTAATTACCAAAAGATGTCAAGGAGCGTTTGTAGATTTGTATAATGTGCACAGTTTTTCCTATGTGCAATGATATTTTTTGTATTTATACTAGGAAGGCTGATGTAGATTGAGATAAGATAATTTCTTAAAGCTAAATCATAAAAAAACTATCCAGAAACAAAAGTTTAGGACACAATAAAGACTTTTGAGAAATTGAATACTGTAGATAATTTTTAAGAGACTTGATGCTTGATAATAAGCATATTTATAAGAAAATAGTGGCGATTTCTTGAACTTTTATTGGTGAAGAAGCTCTATATAAAAGATTGCCTTCACATTGCTGCTCTAGCTAGAAACGCTCAGAATTAAGTTTCTTCAATGAAACTCCTCTCATCCCTTTTTCTTAGCATAGGAAATCTAACTATCTCACTAAAAAAGAAAAAGAAAAGAGATGAGAGTGAGGCTCACAGCAATTGTATGTTAACACCCTTTGGATGATAACTCCCAGCTTTCCTCTTGAGGGATTTCATGAATCATAGCAGATGGAGATCCGTGTCTTATGGATGGAAAAGACTTACCTAAGAGTCGGACCCAGGTTTGCTGAATGGCCTTGGGCAAGTTATTTAACCTTGTAAGCCTCAGATCCTCAGGTGTGTTTGAAATAATTCTGATTCTGCTTTACTCTATAAAGTGATGGGGGGCTTCTACGAGACTGATGTGAACATGCTGTCACAGAGCAGGGCGTGCGTCTCAGAAATTACGTAGAGAGACTGAAAGGTAACAAGTCAGGCTGCTTGCATTTTACAAAAGTTGAATACTGGAAAAGAAAACACATTATCCTATTACTCATTCTCCTAAGCAGCTTATGGTCATTAACATCCCCAATAAAACTGTGAATAAGACAGAGTTGTGGGGCTATGTAGGTGGCACTGGGAAAGGTATTAGAAAGAAATTGGCTTTGAAATCTAAAGGCTTTGTGTAGAACATGTCTTCTCTCTTAGGCCCAAACTGAAATTTAGGCATAGTTGGTGAACTGCTGGACAGCCCTTGAGAGCTTGTTTTACATTAGGGTTTTGGTTTAGGTTGAAAAACCTGTGGAGAAACATAAATGAACCTTAAGGCCATTATCCTAAGTATAATAAACCAGTCACAGAAAGACAAATAGTGTGTGATTACACTTATAGGAAAATCTTAGAGCAGTCACATTCATAGAGAGACAGAAAGCGGGATGGTGGCGGCAAGGGGGAGGGGAGAAAGAGGAGTTAGTGTTTAATGGGGACAGAGTTTCAGTTTTGCAAGATGAAAGGAGTTCTGAACATGGATGGTGGTGGGTGGTGGTGCGGCATTCTGATTGTATTTCATACCCCTGAACTCTACATTTAAAATTTCTTAATGGTAATATTTATGTGTATTTTACCACAATAAAAAAAACGGATAAAAAAAAGACTTGTGTAAACAAATAGAACAGATAGTTAACAAAACAAAACAGAACAAAAGCTAGGAAGAGGTTTGTTGAGGGCCTGGACTGGCGGGAAGGCTTTGGAAGGGAAGGGAAGGAATGGGATCTGTCTGTCCCAGCTTGGCCAGCAGAGAGATTTTTAGGGAGAATGAAAAGGAGCTGTTCTTACAGGGGCCTTGGTGAGAACTGGCAGGCGGATGGCTGCTTGGGCGACGTGTGGCTCGGAGCTGGGGAGGAGCCCTGTGGCGGAGAAGGCTGGCTGGTACCTGTGGGTCGGCATCGTAGGCAGCCCTGGCTGGGGGCACCACCCTTGGTGAGGGGTCGTAGCTCACGGGGCATCCCCTCAGCAGGATGGTGATCAGGTACTCTCTAGGGTTCTCACGGGCAGAGGACTGGGCTGCCCCAGGGGAGAGGACATGGTAGTTGCCTTACCACCGATGATGGTAGCTAACAGTCTGTGAAGGCCCGAGACCCCCTGTGTGAATCAGTCCAGGTGACCAGAGGTCCTGTATGAGCAGGGGAGGGCAAGAGCCAGGAAAATAGGGGTTGTAAGTACGTAGAGTGACTCCATCTACACCTTTGCACTGGGAAAGCCAGAGAAGCTCACGTTTCTCATGAATAAACATAGGGTCATATTCCTGAACAGCAGGAGCTGAGAAAACATTTACTCAAATCTGAAATCTGTTAATGAATAACACATGGGTCCAATCATATGAATAGGATTTGATTTATAATTATGGCATCAAGGACCTATTCCTTTAAGCTAAGACATGAGGAGATGGCTCTTGAATGGAAATGTTTGCTGAGTGATTCATTGGAAGCTGACTGTTTCATGAATGACAAAAGGGGAAACTGCCCCCCTTTACAAACTATACATAAATCATCTGGAGTCATGATGGATTAAGTATTCTTCCCTCTTGTGACAGTAATATGTGTTATGAGCAGCTTTTAATAGTTAGAAAGACAGAAGAGATAAATACCAATTACTATTAGAGGAAGCATCTTTTAAAACTCGCTTTCCTGCTTTTTCCCATGATGAGGGTAATTATTTATGGCAAAGGCACATTAATTATTTCGTTTTATCTCTTTATCCAAGCAGTAAATGAATTGCAACACAGGGAGATTTGGGTAATCGATACAACGAGAATGTATGCAACGTATTTAAAAGTTTTGTAACTGCCTTTAAAGCTCACTTTGTCTGAGCCACACACTGTGCTTAAGTTAATCATATGTGTTGGAAATTGTCATTTGGGGATCTCTGTCTTCTTTTTCTTCCAGTATTTTTCCTTCCTGTTAGGAAGCTATGTGGGAAGGGTGGCACGGGGCTACAGGGGTGAGGCCGCCGACTCAGAATGCTAAAGTCCGAGGGAAGTGTGCCGTGTCCCCAGCCACAGCAGCGTTTCCCAGTGCCCTGAAGGTGACGGCCCGGGCTGCCTGGCCCATGAGGCCCAGCACGCAAGGTGTTTGAAGCCCGTCGTACTTTTAGGGCTCACCACCAATGCTTTAACTTTATTTAAAATCATAAGAGAAAGTGAATATAATAATAAGGAATATAGGATCATGTGTCCAGCCAAGATTGCATTCAATTTTACACCAACACAGTTGTAAAATACAATTTTCTTTTTTTTAGTTTAATTTTTAAAAATTAATATATCACTGATATACCATCTTATGAAAGTTTCACATGTACAACATTGTGGTTACTAGATTCCGCCTATTATCAAGTGCCCGCCACATGCCCCATTACAGTCACTACCCATCAGCATAGTAAGATGCTATAGAGTCACTACCTGTCTTCTCTGTGTTATACTGCCTTCCCCGTGCCCCCCTACATTATGTGTGCTAATCATAATACCCCTTAATCCCTTCTCCCTCCCCAGCCCCTCCCCTTTGGTAACCGCTAGTTTCCTCTGAGTCTGTGAGTCGGCTGCTGTTTTGTTCCTTCAGTTTTGCTTTGTTGTTATACTCCACAAATGAGTGAAATCATTTGATACTTGTCTTTCTCCACCTGGCTTATTTCGCTGAGCATAATACCCTCTAGCTCCATCCATGTTGTTGCAAATGGTAGGATTTGTGGTCTTCTTATGGCTGAATAATATTCCACTGTGTATATATACCACACAATTTTCAAATAGTGTTTTAAATGGAAGAAGAGGTCATTGAGGGTCAAAGTGCCTAGGGTCCACAGAAGTCATGACGTGGCCCTGGGGACAGTGTGTGTTGCCTTTCCCCAGCCTTGTAAGGCCTTGACCATCTCCAGGAGAATGTTCTGGGCAGGGCCTTTGTCTCGGGGTTGCTGTACCCTTCCTCAGGCCTGGACCTCAAGTGTTGTTCTCTCAGGACTCTTAGGTATCTTTCCAGGAGAAAAGCCTACAAGTGGGTGTGAATTCCTCTCAGAAAGCCTGCCCTAGGGACTCTGTGCTTTCTAACTAGCCTGCCCGAGGCCTTTACTCATTTCTCTAACATTTTTAGTGAAGTTGTCTTACTGACGTCCCAAGGCTTCTTCCCTAGGTAAGCAAGTGCTGGCACCCTGTGTCTGATGGCAGGCACCTGTCTTTCCTTAAATTTTGGGTTAGTTGGTTGTCATGTGACTTCAGTCCTCTGCCATTTTGAAGAAAGTTAGGAATATGCCAATCATCTTGTCTTTCTTGCCTTGTGTGGGAGAGAGTACTGCTCTTCCGGCTGAGTGAATCCCAAGGGGTGGCTGGAGTCAGATAAACCCCTGTTACCTCTGCTGACGTCTGGGCTAGTTTCCAGCTGGATTTGTGATGGTTTTGCTTTTCCTTGAGATTTATTCCTCATTGCTCTCTGGCCTCTCTTTCCGTTGTTCAGACCCCGCTGACCATTCTTCCCTTAGCCTCATAAACACCACCAGGTTTCCATCCCGGGAGAGCATGAAAGAGGCGGACAGTGGTGATGCTGGCCGCTCACCTCTGATCTTAGGGGGAGAGGCGGTGCATTGAGCCACTTCTTCACATCCACTTGCGGTGTGAGTGGCAAGATGTAGAGTTAAAGGTGATGGATATTGGTACTTGCACTTATAGTATCCTCAGCACCCGTGAGATTGGGTGGGGGCTAACATGGTTTGGAATTTTCCATCTCAAGAGGTTTTCTGTGTAACTTCTTCATTCATAACTGTAAAAGAGGGAAGGGAAAAAAGAATCGTAGGACTCTAAGAATTGGTGCCATGTTCCCTTTAGTAACTTGAGAGTATTCCATCCCTAGTGCTGGCTGGTTCTGCATCAGTCACCTTTATGGCTGTTTGGAGAGGGTAGAGACACAAATTACATCAGCACCCCCCTGAAACTCGGCAGCCTCACTTTCCTGTGTGTATTTGGATGGGGCCAGAGGCAGGAGACTTGGGTTATGGCTGAAAGGTTGCTAACTGGCTTCACAAGCACCCTGAATGAGGAGAGAAACTGCATGTAACTTTCAAGGCCACTGAGGAGCCCTGCTGAGTAAGGTGGTCAGGCCAGTGACATCAATCTGTTCTCTCAAATTTGGGGGCTGTAACACTTGCCAGCAGGAAGAGATGGAAGAGTTGTTTTCTTGGTGTGTTGTACTCCTGTGCAGATCTGTCAGCTGGCACCCTGATGTCAGGAGGAAAAAAATACCATGTATTCCTTCATTTCCAACAAGGGTCGGCAAGGATTGCCAGGGTGTAAAAGGCAGCCCAGCCCAACCCTAGATGTCCTCAGCTTGTTCCTACAAAGTAGGATTGTTTTATAGCCTAGTCCACCCACCTGTCCATCCATTCAACTCTCCATTCACTGTTAAATATGCATTTATTGAATGCCTTCTGTGTGCACCAATGATGAAAATAAGATTGTGAATAAACATCTGCCACAGAACCGGGAACCTTGTAGGTGCTTAAAAAGTATTTGTTGAAGGAATGGATAAATGAATGAAGATAGGATTCCTGTTCTTACAACACTATTGGTAGCAGAGGTTGGGGATAGAGGCACATTGAAGAATATGCCATCGTAATGGGAAACAGAGGGTATCATGGGAATGAGAGGCAGGAGCCTTCGCATATGTCTTGGATAATTAAGGAAAGTTTCTAAAATTAATGACATTTAAGTTGAGTTATATGAAGAAGCAGGAGTTTGATGAACAGGGGAATAGTAATAGTATGTAATGATTAGTAGTGTGGACTTTCTATTTCAGCGTATCCAGGTTTGAGCTCCAGCTCTGCCACCTGCTTATATCCCCCAAACCGACCAGGATAACACATTGATCAAGCAAAGACAGGTTTATCAGCACCACTGCCATAAAGACAACATCCCTTTATAGGAGTCTTCACAGAATCTTGGAAAGGAGCGGTCAGAGGAAGATATTTAAAATATTTTAGCACCGGGGCTGGGTGATTTCAAGACTGCCCTTGCAAGGGGCAGGGAGCAGGGGCTGATTACAAAGGGCAGAGTTTGTACCGTAATAGTGAGATGAGATTCTTGGAGCAGGTCTAGCTAAGCAAGGTAATAGTCTTAAAAAGCACAGTATGTTAGTTGATTCATCAACTTGTCTTCTGCAAAGAAGCACATAATCCCTTTTTGTATGCTCTCAGAATTGTTCAACACAGGGACAGAGAAGCATATTGATTTCGGTACTCACCTGCTATGGGACTTGCGACAAGTTTGTTTTTTTAACTTGTTGTAAGTTGAATATAATAGAATGAAACTGGTAGAAGATTTAGTGAGATAAATGGTGTGGCCACGTAGCACCCGGGCTTGTCCGCAGGAAGCACTCACTGTGGGAGCGTGGAGCTGGGAGCAGCAGCGTCCGCCTCGCCACACCCTCCCGGTCGGGCTGTGATGATGACGACTTTACAGCCTGGGAAGCTGGACCTGCGCTCGCTCGCTCCTCCCAGTTCTCTCACCAACTGGCTGTGTGACCTCCGGCAGGAGACTCATCCTTTCTGGAAATGTGTTTCCTTCTATGAAAAGTAAAGTCATTCACTTTCCTCATTTCACAAAGGAGCTATGAAGTTTCCTCTAGATCTATGAATAAATTTGGCCTGGAGCCACTTGTCCTGTCTGAGCCTTTTCTGTCTGAGCGTGCCCTGCTGGTACTCGTCTTTCCCAGGATCTGGGCAGGTTAAGCGCTGACTGTGAAGCCTTTGCATGCTCTGCTGCCTGAGTTCCTGTCTGTACCGCTGAAGGGGATGAGAATGCTGGGCTGTTAGACCGATGATCAGGGACATTCTGCATTATTTGGGTCTACACCCTAACATGACCCACTGGAATAGGTTGTTCTTAAAAAAAAAAAAGGACAGAAATTATAGTGTAACTTGTCCACACTCTGGAAGAAGGCAGCAGAGAGTAGTAACAGGTACCGCGATCAAGGCAAAGATCTCTAACTCGGAATCCGAAGACTGACAGTCATTCCCTTCTCGGCCTTTCTTGGGCAAGTCACCTTGCCTCACTGAGTCCTAGTTTCCCCATCTCACAAATAGAGGTAATAATGCTGAGACTGTGAGGCTGCTCAGAGGAGACAGTGCATGTTCATGGTCCAGTTAAACTGACACCCTCTTCCAGCAGGAGCTGATTGCTGTCCAGCGTTCCCCAAATATTTGCTGAGTGTTAGAGGCATTTCTAGGACCTGAGAGCTCAGCAATGAATGAGGCAGACAGAATTTCCCACCCCCAGGGAGATGGTACTCTAGTGGGGAGACTCTGTTGTTAGAACCAAGCACACACCTTATTCCCGTGAGGTTTTGTTTTAATTTGAAAAATGAGTTTGAAAGAAAGCAGAATGAGAGCTGGTATTTATTGAGCACCTGTGATCTGCCAGATTCTAATTTTCTCAATCCTTGCAAAGAACTAGTGCAGAAGGTTTTATTTCTCCCATTTCATAAGTGAGAAATTTGAGATGCAGAAAAGTAGTCTCTACTGGGGATTTGACCCTGCATTTCTCTCATCAGAACCAGCTGTGGCTCTTTCCTGTATTCTCAAGCCCGTGAATCTGTGCCTTTGATTGTACTTCTTTCACTGTGTGCAGTTTATCTAAATCTTAAAATAGTGAAGCATTAAAATACTTCCATATCATTTTGTAATTTTTTCCAGCTCTGTGTTCCTTTATCTGTAGAGACATTGTACCTGTTTGGAAGCGTCTGTTGTGTGCATTTGAGCTGATACTTGAAGGATAAATAAGCACCCAAAAGAACAAAAGGTCCTCCAGTTTATTATGAAATATATATATAAGTGTCCCAGAATTGTAAGCTACTGCTGTTATTATTAATAATAATATTGTTACCTATCCTGTGTTAAGAAGCTAGCAGGTTAGCAGGAAGGAGGAACTGAAAGGCTAGAAGTGTGCTTCAGGCTCTGGGTTTGAAAGGAGATGCAGCTGCTGCCTGGATGTAGGGCTTGAGGATCAGCTGGTAGAGACATCAGAATGAGGGGCCACATCCTCAGGATGGGCATCCTGGCATTCCTGTTTGTGAAGGGGTTGCAGCCTCACTGTATGGGTAGTTCAAATGTCTGTGTTGCTAAGGCAGGAAGATTGCTGTTTCACAGCTGAGAAAACCAAAGCGTAGAGAGTTTTGCTTCTGATGCACTTGACAGTGAGCTTGCACACTGCCTGCCTCTGGGTAGAGCAAGTTCTGAGAAAATATAAAACACACTCACCTGGACTTTGCAGTCAGAGTAAGAATAGCGAAACACCAAGGAAAAATGACCTCTTGTGAGAGTGAACTGCTGTCAGAGACAGGTGATCTGGGCAAGCAAACGGTAGAGCCCTTACCTAGTTCCCACTGTGGCCGACAGACTCACATAGGCCCGCTCATACCCACCCCCTCTCATGCCTTTCAAAGGAAACGATTAATTGAGAGAGAGGATGGATCCTAGAGAGACTTAAATTGTGCCCTTTATAATTAAGTGAAAGAAATATCACAAAACATAGACTGAAATTACAAACACATGGGAATTTTGAGAGAAAAGATACTTGGAAGTCAGATTCAGGACATATACGAAGTATTGAATAACAACCCCTTCAGAGTGTGAAAAAGGAGGTGATAGGAGAGGCACATATTAAGTAAATAACAGAAGAAAATTTCCATGCGCTGAAGACAGTTTTGAACCAGAGACTGGGAAGGCTCCCACATTTCCAGGTGAGATTACTAAGAAAAGACATGTACCTAGTAAAATTCTTCAGCTTTGGCCATAAAGAAATCTTAGAATCTTCCAGACAGAATAAGTTATTTTTATAGGAAAAAGATTTAGAGTGGCATCTGACCTCTCATTTGCTACCCAGAACATTAGAATAAGAAAGAGTAGACCCTACAATTTACTAAAGAAAAAGACTCTACTAACCAAAAAAAAAAAAAAAAAAAAATCATTCCCTTGTTAGGGGAAAGAAAAATAAATTTCAGTAAGAAAGGACTTAGATACTATTTCATGCAAGTGATATAAGTAATATGCTCAAAAAGTAACATAACAACGAATGCATCAGAGTACAGAAGCTTTGAGATAGAAGAAAATGGGGAGAAAGCAGAGGTGAAAAATAAACCTTGTGTTGTATGTGTGTGTGTGCGCATCTGTATTTGTAAATCTAATTGGATAACAAACAAAACAGGTGTAATATAAACACAGGTGTAACTACATGTGAAGTCTCAAAATTATAATTGTTAGCCTAAGCATAGTCTGGAAGTACAACTAACTAAACTCTGTAGAATTAGGTTGGTGTAGTTTTGAGCCTAATTTAGCAGAAGAAATATTTGTCTGAAAAACAGAAATCTGCCTGATACCTCTTTTTCCAGCTTGTGTTTTAGCCAGCTGCTTCTCTCTACAATTTCATAGATCTTGTCTTAAAGGAAGAAAGCAAAAATAGGATTTAGTGGAGAAATATGATGTCCAAACTTCCAAGAAATGTTTTTTGGCAAGTAGGTTATTTTCTAAGATATTTGATATCTATCTAAAACTCTTTTTTTTAAGTTTTCAAATATTGGAAGTGCATTCCAGGATTTAAAACCTCTCCCAGTGAAAATGGAACCCTTCTACACTGTTGGTAGGAATGTAATATGGTGCAGCCACTTTGGAAAACAGTGTAGCATTCCCTCAAAATGATTAATGTAGAGTTATCATATGACTCTGCATTTTCACTCCTTGGCATATATCCTAGAGAAATAAAAATACATGTCCACACATAGCTTGTACTTGAATATTCATGGAGGCATTCTTTATAATAGCCCAGAAGTGAATCAGCTGATGAATAGAGAAATGTGTCGTATCTATACATTGGAATATTATGTAGCAACAAAAGGAATTAAGCACTGCTGCCTGCTTCAGTATGGATTTAACCCTGGAAACATTATGCTGAGTGAAAAGCTAATCACAAAGGGCTACATAGTATATGATTCTATGTGTAGAACAGTCAAATCTATAGAGACAGAAAGATCATTGATTCCCAGGGGCTTCAGAAAGAGAGAAATGGGGCATTGAGGGTTTCTTTTTGGGGTGACGAAAATGTTCTAAAATTGATTTTGGTGATGATTGCATAACCCATAAGTATACTAAAATCCATTGGTTTTTACACTTAAAAAGAGTAAATTATTTGGTTTGATTCTCAGAAAAGCTGTTAAAAAAGAACGAAACCTGATATGTTCCTCACCATTTGTCTTTCCAGTAATCCCTGAGCCTTTTATAAAATTTTACCTTATTAAAAAAATACACAAAAAATGGCAGTAAAATCTCACCCAGATAGTAAACTTTGTAGATGCATTGATTAGCAATTTATGTGCCATTATTTTGGGGAAGCCACTTATCAAAATGTAAGGTTATCAAGACTGACACTGTGTGAGGTCCTCAGGTAACATATTAACAGACCAGAGACACCAAAGTCGTCTGCTACTGGAACTGTATTAGATGTTTTCCTCAGAATGCTTGTGGCTACCATAGGGAACATGAAATATAAAAGGATTTTTGTGGCTTACAAAGGTTCCTGCTAAGTGAAATTCCAAAGTAGTGTTATAGTGGGTTGGACGCTGAGCCTCACGATCTTCTTGGGAACATAGGGTCTTGGCCTCCGGGTCTTTAACGTGCCATTGGTTTAATAGGTTTTGAATTCATGGTGATATCTTAGTCCAAGTGTGTTACTTTCTCCTTCCATTTTTATGTCCTTATAATCTTATCTTTTACTTTTTGCCTTATTTTTTATGTCTATATCATCTTTAAAAATGTGTTCCTAAGGAATTCTTATCTAATAGGAAAGTAAGAAAATTGACAAGCACAGATAAAAGTTTTATATTAAATAGGATGTTATTATTAACTTTACTATATAACTTAACTTTTATTTACCCTGCACTGAACCAGAAACCCTTTTGTTGGCTATTTAAATCTTGCTGGAGATCTTTCTGCAAAGTGTCAATTCTCTGCCCTGCCCATGAAAATGAAATATGGTCAATAATAGCTGAGAGGCTTTGCAGCAACCAAATTTCTTAATGTCAACAATTATTTATTGGCTACTTACTATATAAGACTCTTATTGAATAGGGAAGATTGTGTTGAAGATGGTATAGGGTCATAGCTGAATGTATCTTGAGCCCAGAATATCTTTTTTTAAATATTTATTTTATTATCATTAATCTACAATTACATGTGCAATATTATGGTTATTAAACTACCCCTTCATCAGGTCCCCCCCACCAACCCCATTACAGTCACTGTCCATCAGCGTAGTGAGATGCTATAGAATCACTACTTGTCTTCTCTGAGTTGTACTGCCCTCCCCGTGCCCCCCCAACATTGCATCTGCTAATCGTAATGCCCCTTTTTCCCTCTTATCCCTCCCTTCCCGCCCATTTTCCCCAGTCCCTTTCCCTTTGGTAACTATTAGTCCGTTCTTGGGTTCTGTGAGTCTGCTGCTGTTTGTTCCTTCAGTTTTTTTCTTTGTTCTTATACTCCACATATGAGTGAAATCATTTGATACTTGTCTTTTTCGGCTTGGCTTATTTCACTGAGCATAATACCCTCTAGCTTCATCCATGTTGTTGCAAATGGTAGGATTTGTTTTCTTCTTATGGCTGAATAATATTCCATTGTATATATGTACCACATCTTCTTTATCCATTCATCTACTGATGGACACTTAGGTTGCTTCCATTTCTTGGCTATTGTAAATAGTGCTGCAATAAATATAGGGGTGCATCTGTCCTTTGAGCCCAGAATATCTTAATTCAGGATTCCAGTCAGAGTTTATTCTACACACATCCTAATAAGAAGATGTATCCAAATGCCTTCCCTCCAGACCCGTGTTTTCTTATAAGAAACCAAACATTTTTTTTTAAACTTTGGTCTTAAAAGACAAAGGTTTGGCTTGGTTTTTTGAAAATACTATAAATCCTCATGTATTATTGCAGAAAAATTATTCATGATACTTGATAAGGAACAGACAGGCTTTATTCAGGGATGACTTCAGTGGGGTTTTGCAGTAGGGAGAGAGACTGGGCTCAACTCCTAACGCAACAGGGAAAAGTGGGAATTTATAGCCACAGGGCAGGGTGGAATAGGTCAGTGGATGGAAAAAAATCACCAAGCGGAAACAGGTGTTCGGGGAAGGGTGCCCTGGCTAAAGTGCCCTAACGGAACTCTTGCTGAAGGCACGCCAGGGTGATCAGACCTTAACTGAGGAATGGGGGTATGAGGAACCCGATCAAATGTCGAGGGTGATCAGACGCTGAGAGTGGGGAATTCTGGCTAAACCAATTTAGGATCCTTGCTAAAAACGGCCTCTTAAAGGACATGCCCAGGAATGGGCAGAGATGACTGAGGAGAGGTCCCTAGGGCTTGGTCCTGGAGAGAATCTTTGTTAGTATATGCATGGGACTGAAGAGGTGGTGGGAAGAAGGGTTCATGTCATCAGGAGAAGAGAAAAGGCCACACGGGGTTATTTTCAAGGTAGACATTCCCAGAGAGTAACAAATCTAGACATGGGTTCAGTACTGACTTGTTATTTCCACCTGGAAAATTGCTTTTCAAGGAGACGAGGTTTTGGGATCTGCATGTATTGCTTGGTGCGTCTGGTTCCAATGTGAGAGAACAATTCAGCCCCCTCTCGTCCCTATTTGAGGAATTTTACAGGTAAACAACTCATCCATTAATTAATTAACTTGTATTCATTAAGGAGGTTAAGAGAAAATGTTAGGACTTGAGTTTTTGCCCTCATGGAACTCCTAGTCCAGGCTGGAAGACCCTCACAGAAAAGGACATCAGTCATTTTTTGGAATGAGCTTAAAAAAGGAAGGCTGACGCCACATTCACGACTGCCACTCAGCTTTGAAGTCAGCAGAGTGGGTCATGTCACCACCTGATTTAAACCCTTCAACTGTTTCTCACTGATTCAGGATAAAGAACAGAATGCTTCATACCGCTTCCAAGATTCTACAGGAGTCATGCTCTGTCAGTCTTCCCAGGCAATGTTTTGTTTTCTGATTTGCTTCATTTTCTGTGTTAATATTTATTGAGTTTGCTAGGTTTTCACATGGGTTTGTAGTAAGCTGTCTCTAAGCGAGCTCATTAATATTGTGGCAGCTTACAGGAATGGCAAAAGGTCCCTGAGGTTTAAGCTGTGCTTGAAGTTTTGATGAAGGTAGGGATCCTGATTGGATCTGTCCTCAATGACAGTACATCCTTGTGGTTTAAGTTGCGGTGGATGGAGCACAAATATTCATGCATTTATAAATGATGCCACTGCTAGGTCGCCAGGTGAGTTGATAAAATTGGGGTGGTAGTACCTGGCTGCAAGCTTCCTGAGATACTTGATGACACGTTCCTTCTTTGTCCCTGGTGTTCCTGATCAACAAGCAGTCAGTCGTCCGCTTGCAGTGAATACAGGTAACCAGATGAAGATCTGTCCCAACTGTATACCTTGGGAGCCTGTGTCCCAAAGGAGACCTCACTGTTGAACCGCCTGCCTTGATGAATTTCTTTCAGCGTTACTGTCCACAACTATCCTGCAGTAACTTTGGAATTACTCGTTGAGATACATTGGTCCCATGCATGTATTTCTCAGTGGGACTTTTGTATCTTTCTAAGAAATATCTTTGTGGCCACATATGGCTTTTGGCATGAGGCTGGCCTTATTACATCATTTATAGTCCTTATATGAACCTTGTAAACTATTTAAACAGAGAAACATTTCATATGGACACCTCCTTGCTTACTGAGGAAAGTGCTTGCTGCTTTGAGAAACATTTTCCAAATAAGACTGTCGTGCATCTGTCAGGGACGAGAGTCGGCACTTATGTGGGGGGCAGACAAGAGCGCTCAGCCTGTATCTTGGCAAATCCCTGAGGTCCCCAAGGGAATGGTGGTTGGTGATAACAACACTGAACCATAAATCTTGACTTAACTGGATAATTTCTTAGGGAATTCAATTCTCAGCTGTCATTACAGGCCTTCCTCTCTCTCTTTCCTGTTGTTGCTACTCTTTATTCTTTTGTAACTCTGTGAAGTCTACAGTTCCAGGGAGTTTTTGCTGAACGCTGTGGTAGTTTTTCTTATGCACGAGAGTTTCATCCCTGGAGACAAAGAGGAGAAAAACAAATTCTTGGAGCAGATTCCAAATGGCTGTTATTTATCTGGGTCAGTGGGCTGCATAGTTACCAAACATTAGAGTTATGTTTGCAAGCATCATTTACCTCACTGGCTGTTTTCTGCTGGGTGATGTTTTAGCATTTTTAAGATGACCATACTTTCAGGCACATGGCAGACAAAAGGCTTTTTATTTTCCAGTTCATGAGTTTGTTTACCTAAAAAGTAGAACAAAGACAGAAAAATGACATTTAGTTTTAATTCAATGAATTAATCTTTATAGAAAAGAATGAAATTAATCATATTGGAGACAAGCTGGGAAATCAGAATGAATTAGTGCCTTAAGGCACTTAATATAATCCTCTGGAAAATAGGAGAACCGAGAAGACACATGTTGCTTATTACAGGCAAAACATGTTTGAAAGTAGCCTAGAGAGTACTAAACATGCCTGAAAGGACTTTACTGATGAAACCTTAATACTTTTCCAAGGATTATAATATTTGTAGGAAAACATATTTTTGGTGTCCTATCCATTAAATATTGTATTGAGTTCTTTATTCACTTACTTGATCTTTTAAGTTCTCTGAGCCTAGGCTTAGAGACATGGCAAAATGTTAACACACGAAAACGAAACAGAACAAAATACCAATTAACCAGGTGACATGGTTCCTCTGAAATGAGTAGATTACACACAGAAGACTCACAGATTTCATAGAGGATTGACACCTCTTCTCCTCCCTAGGGGCTGTCCATCTGGCTGACTGGCAGTTAGGACTGTTTGGGGGGATTGGTGGCTTGGAGCAGGGTGGGGCCATGAACAGCTACTTTGACTTTGTCTTGCAGGCAAGTTTTCTCTGATCAGTCTGGATGAACATGTCCCCATCTGGCTCCAAGAACTAGTCTTTACCCAGAGGTGCCATATCCCACGAGCAGCTGCGCCCATAGTGCTCTCTGGGTCTGTGAGGGTGAGTTGGACGGCACTGGGTGTCCTAATTCCTACCAGCTGCTTATGAATAATCCTCTTTCCCACCTACTGCTGAATGCCTGGAGAGGAGTCTTGCACGTATTAGATGCACAATACATTCTTATTCGTTGAGAAGTTTCTTTTCTTTAGTGAGGGATTTAAATGACTTGCAAAGGGACTCATTAATGTGGTAACTGCACAAATAGGAGATAGCAAACGCCGTACTGGCAAGGAAAAGGTTGGAGATGGGTTAATTTGCTGCCCATGTTATTTTCAAAATCATCTTAAACATATTCTAAGGATATGCCTTTAGGGTACATTTTCAGAAATAGTGGTATAAGAGCTTTTGAAAATGTCAGTTACTAATTAAAAGTTCAATCTAGACTAATAGGTATTGGGTTATAGAACACTGATGTTAGGTTTTGAAAATACCAAATGTATTCAGTAATCAGTCTGGAGGGGCTATCTCAGTCCTATTGCTCTTTACCAAAACACTGTTTTTCTATAACCTGTTAAGCACTTGCCAACATCTTCTAGAAAAATACTTCAGATGACAACAGTGGTACTGTTGTGTAACAGTTATTTCTCTTTAGAATACATCACTTAGATTCAAGTGATGTCAGATTCAGTTTACTTTTATTGAGTCCTAAGCTTTCAGATATATGGTATTTTGAATGTGAATTAGCACACTGAGGTAGATATTTTCCTGTCTTCCCAGGTTTGTATGAGTTGCAGGGGAGAGACAGAATTTAAGCCCAGATCCTCTAAGTCTGGTACTTTTCATAAGTTGCCAAAGTAGCCTTTTTTTTTTTTTTTACACAGCAAACAGAACCAGTTATTGTAAACCAGGGCAATTTTTGAGGACAAATCTTCCTTGTTATTACATTGAACTGCTCTCAAAAGCTACTTCCATGTTTTTAAGGCCATACTGTACCAATCAGCAGATAGACTGCAACTTACGTGGATATGATAGCAGGATTTTGTGTCCTGGAACATGAGAGACTTTGCCTTCTTGAACTTGCAGAGAGGTGATAGGACTCTTGCTTTTTATCCCCCTAGATGATGAGTGACAACTAAATGGGGTAGAAAAGACAGTTTCCTTAAGGTATTAACTTTGGTGAAAGAGCATGAACGGTAAAAGGGCTTCTTTATCGCTCTTTGCTTCAGGAAATAAGAAAATTTCATGCAGGTCCCCAACATCAATTGACAAGACTCAAAGGTCACAGTAAATGATGGCGTGTAGTCAGGCTCACACCTGGAAGCCACTGTTCGGGCTCATCATTAACAAATAGCCCAAACATGACACAGTAAGTGGGCATTTTTTAGTTAAACAGTTGAAAGCTCTAGGACCCATTTGTTGTAGAACTTAATATATTTACTTTTCTAACAACTAAAAGCAAATGTATTTTCACTCCTACCTAATTACATAATTAACATTAAGTTTCTATTATGGCTTTGTAGGATGCACAGGGCATGTAGTTGTGGTCAAGGTCAAAATGATCCTTGACTTCATGGAAGGTACATCTTAGGGATAGATAAGGGGGGCAGACACTCTTAAGCGGTAGCTCATGAAAAAGGATATGTTCAATGATTGGGGAAGGACAGAATATTATGAAACTGTACAACAAGAACACCTGACCGTTTTTGGACTTGAGCTTGGGAAAGGCTTCTTGGTGGGATTCACGTTTATGCCAAGTCCTGGAGGTTAAGTAGGACTACACCAGGCAAAGATTAGGGAGAAGAGAATTCCATGTGGAGGAAGCAGCTGATACAGAGGCAAAGCCATAGGAAGCCAGAAAAGCTAAGAAGAAAAATCTCATTGTGTTTGGAGAATAGAGGGGGGGTGTGTGTGGGAGGAATAGGGGGAGGCAGATAGAATAGTGGAAAGATGTAAAACTTGGAGGCAGCAAAAGGCTTATAGTGAGCAATCCCTAAATGTCTCAGAAGAGTAATGATGGACTTGTAGAGGAGTTGGGCAATTTATGTTTGAATGTTGGTTCTGGAAAGAACTGATCTCCCTGACCCCGAGAGTATTCCATTGTAAAGTGGGAAGAGTAATATTTACCCCATAGGGCTATGATGTGTATACAGTGAAATAAATGCAAGAATATACCTAAAGGGCTAGGTATCATCCAGACACAGAGCTGGTGCTCTGGGAATGTCACCATATGTATATAAAGGCAAATACACACAAGCACACACAACACCGAGTTAACAGAAAGATATGAATGTCCAACATGTTAGCTTTTTATAAGAGAACATTTACCAGAATGCATGCACATGTGTATTTCTTTGTGCATAAACTGTCATTGGCTAAATCTGCTGGGGAAAGTGTCCTTCTTTGGTACACAAGACAGGTATTTTCTCTCTCCCTGCAGTGAAAGAATCATCCAGTAATTATGTTTCTGAGGAATGGGTCTGCGTTAGTTTCCTACTGCTGCTGTAACAAATCACCACCAACTTAATGGCTTAAAACAACACACATTTATTATCTTACAGTTCTGGAAGCCACCTGTCTGAAATGAATTTTCCTGGGCTAAAGTTAAGGTGTCAGCTGGGCTGTGTTCCTCTGGAAGTTCTAGGGAAGAATCAGTTTTCTCACCTCTCCCAGCTTCTAGAGGCCGCCTGCAGCCCCTGCCCTGTATCCCCTTCCTCCATCTCCAAAGCCAGCAGTGGAGCATCTTCTAGTTTCTCTCTGACCCACCTATGTCCTTTGAACTCTGTGAGCATATTGTCTCCTCCCAGATAATCTAAAATGATTTCCATCTCAAAATTCGTAATTATATCTACAAAACCCCTTTGCCATGTAAGGTAACAAACATATTGACAGGTTCCAGAGATTAGGACATAGACATGTTGTGGGTGGTCACTGTTCTGCCTACCACGGGGCCTGTCTTGTCCTTGAGGAAGAAGGAAGCAATTTTGCTAGTAATTTGGACCCTGGTTTTCCTGGGCATCAAGACTCTTTGTGATTGGCCACCAATGATGGGAGAAGGGAAGAGGACATGGCGTCCCTCCTTCCCCGGAATCATGCTGCTCACCGCTCTGTTCTGCTTCTCCAGCTGCACAGGCCTGCATTTCCAGGCCTCCCGGTGGCATAGCCCTGGGCCCTTGACCTGAAATGCCCTACCGTCTTCATCCAGTTAACTCTTCCTCAACCTCTAGATCTCTTTAACTATCACTTCGTCTCTGGTTCACCTGCCTCGGTTCTTGGGATCAAGCCGGGTACCCCCGCTGGAGTCACAGTGGGGCCACTCTTGAAACAGGGGCATATTTTATAGTCATTCATTTAACAAATGTTTATGGAGAATTGTTACAGGTTAAGGGTCTCTGGAGGCAAATGCTGAGACAGTTGGGGTGCTCTATGTTTATTAGAGATCAACATTTGTGAAAGGAAGGGATGGGGATACAGGCATGGGCAGAGGGAGAAGTCAAGTGGTGATACAGGCCCCAACAGATTCCAGCCATCCTGAAGACGGGGGTTCTGGAGTGAACACTGCCTGCTGCAGTGAGCTGTGCCAGGGCCCAAAGGGCAGAGTCCGGGGTGGCTGGCTTCAGGGCGTGATCCCGGGCAAGGTGGCTCTCTGCAGTGCCGGCTGACCCTGAAAAGGCTGACAGAAGGGGGTCTTCAGCTTATCACACTCCCCATAGTTGGGCAGCAAATCTGCCCCTGAAAGGGATTCTGGAAATCACATTTCCCTGGACCAACACAAGTGCCTAAATGTGTCAAGAACTTCACTAGCTTTTCTAGGCCCAAGGGATGTAGCAGGACACACAGCAGATGGCAGTCCTTGCCCTTGCGCATTTTACATTCTCATGAGAGGAAATAGATAATAAATAAATGAACAACTAACATATGTAATGTGAAGATGGTGATGAGTGCCATGGAGAAAATAAGCAAGTGAGAGGGGGATAGAGAGTATTGGGGGGAGGGGGAGGAGGGTTGCGTTGTTTAGAATGGGGTCAAGGAAGGCGTCACTGGGGAGGTTCCATCTGAGTACCCAGGACGGTGAGGGAGGGAGCCATGCGGATATCTGTGAAGAGCTGCCAGCAGAGTGACGTGCAAGGTTCCAGTGCCCTGAGGTGGGAGCAGCAGGGAGGCCCACATGGCCAGGCTGCGGTTTGAGGGAGAGGGTCGCTGGAGTCCAGCTCAGAGGGGTAATGGGCGCGGGTGGGGCAAGGCGATGTATGGCCTGGGGAGCTTTTCTAATGATTTTGGCTTTATGTGGAGTAAGACGAGAAGCCGTTGAATGGCACCGAACAGAAGAATCTGATTTGCAATCGTTTTAAAATATATGTATCAGTGGTGTTAAAAGCGGTGCTATTATTACAAAGAAAAAAAGCAAAACAACAGAATTGCAGAATCATCCTGGGGCAGCCTGCATAGGTCATGTGGAGCCGCCTGGGGAAGACATCAAACCCTCGCACTCATCCAGGGAGCTAGGTGAGGACCACAGAGTTGATGAGCGAGAATGAGCAAAACCGAGGGGCTGATCCTGGGTGAGTTCAGGGCTGAGTCTGAGTGAATACAATAACATGTCTGTTCTGCTTGATTATTGTACCTTTGACTCATTTTCTGGGGAAAAGAAGGTAATTGTGTAAGAATCCTGGGTGCTTCTGAATTTCTCTATTTTGAATCTTTGCTTGATTTGCTATTGGGTAAATTCTATTCATATTTACAAGTGGGGACTATAAAAACTGAGTTGATAATTTATCAGTCATAAAGGGCTTCTAGCTCTTGCTCACGTGTGGAGTATTTCCACTGGATGGCTACCATTTCTAAGGAACTATATTTGTGTTACATTTATTTCTTTAGTGTGTAAAGTGAAATCTGTCAGTGTTTCTCAGTTTTGTTGACCCAGTTCATTCACTGAGCACACACAGAAGTTGCTAAGTGCTAAGCATTTGGGTATATGCTGGTGACTTAATGCATACAGACTTTGGTGCTTAGAGGCAAAGAGCTGGAGGGGTAGAGCTGTTGTTCTCAAACTTGCTTCCTGGACTAGCTGTATTATCACAATCTGGAACTTACTTGAGACCTGATCAGAGACACACTCAACTGATGGGAGTGGGGCCCAGCAATCTGTATTGTAACAAGCTTTCTAGGTCCTGAGGGATGCTAAACTTTTGAAAACACTGGTCTAGAGATGGGAAGACTAAAAATTATAGCATAGTGGTGTCCCAGAAGAAAGCCCCAGGTGCTGGGTGAGTCCAGAGGAGGTAGCCCTAACTTGGTGCAAAGGTGGACCACCTCTGAGAGGATGGGCTGCTCGAGATGAGCCTTACCAACAGCATGGATTAACTAGGTAGAGGAAGTGGAAAATGACCCCTAGGCATGGGGGCTAGGCCAGCTGTGGAGGCCAAAGACCACTTGCGTGCAGTCCCCTATGGCTGTGGAATTGGGTGCCCGTGGGCTCTCAGGGTGAAGAGGGAGAGGCAGGTAGATATTAAGACCTCTCACTACCACCGCTAAATAATTCTCTGGCTTTATACCATCAAAATAGATAATTACTAAACTCTTGGAGATCACAACCAGAAGGAAATTCACAGCATGTAAGAGGATCAGAATCACCTTCTGGAGCTCTGTCCTCAGGTCTTAAACTCCTGCCATCACAGTTCACGTCTCCTGTTAAAAGCAAAGGAATGTTTGATTCAGGATGCAGTCTCAAAGGTTCCTCCTGAGATGCAGCAAAGAGACTTGTCTTTCTGGCTTCTTGAGATGATGCTGACACTGTCTTCTCCAGAAGTGATTTCCAGTGGATGGGGGTGCTCTGGGCCTCCTGTGCTTTGGATTCAGACATTTATACTGTGCCAGGTCTTCCTCAGAGCCCGGCTCCCCAGAGCTGCTTTCTCAGCAGGAGCTCATGAAGCATTTCCCTGTGTTCTTGGCCAGCCATGCTTTTATTACTCTAATTCTTTGTAATGCTCCTTGCTGTTCTCGTGACTTTAGTTAGGAATTCCATGGCTAGATTAGAGGACTTGAAGGGTGAAGCTTGTCCAATATTTTGCCCCTCAGCTGCAATAACTTTTCTAACTTGAGGTAAAGCATAAAGTGGATTTTGAGATTTTGATGTTAAATAAATTACAAGCTTCCAAATGGTCTAACCTTGCATTTTCTGCTTGAAATTTAAGTTACTTGCTTACCAGTTTTACTTTTCTAAAAGATTTTTACTTTTTTCTCTATGGACCTTTTATCATTGCCTTGAAGGGCCTCTGTTGAAAGGTCTATTTTTACATGCGATTTTTCAACTGTGAGATTTCAAAGTTAGACTTTCAGGCTCTGGGGTTATAGGAATCAGATTCTAAGATGTTTAAGTGGAATTGCTTGCTTTATTCCCTGTAGCCTCTAGCAGGTGCTTGTAATCAAAGTGGCTTAATCCTACGGTTAGATATCGGGCATTTCATTTAGAAGGCAGGAGAGAATTCTGGACTGACTCTTAGCTGCATTTGAGGGACCCTCATTCTTTTTGCGGGTATACTAAGTTTATGAGAGAGAGCAGTGGGGTGTGCCACCAATATAAAAGCTGTCAACAGTGTGACTTTCCCATTAAGTGTACTCACCCTTCATCTGGACAGTCTGCAGTCATGCAATATGGTTCTCTCAGTGGGCTGTTGGCTTCAAGGTAGCTGTGACTTTTGTTTCCTTATAAAAGTCAGTCAGACTGATTTCTGGATTGGTAGTGTGAGGAGCATAGCGGACACTCTCCATGGCAAAATAAACATGTAGTTACTGAAAGACATATGATAAATATATGTAATTATATATGATAAACATATCATTATAAATATATAAATATTTAAATATATTGTATATAATTACATAATTACATAATTATATGTATTATATATATATATATATATAGACACATACATTCAACATGTATATTTATTATATATTTTTTTTAATAGTTAAATGGTTGACATTAAAAATTTCTGGAAGTTGCCCTAAGGGCACATAGAAAATGGAGAAACATTTAAGAAATCCATTCAATATTGGAAAGGACAGTGAAGATCTGTAGCATTTAAGCCATGACCTCCACCACCTCCCCAGCTCAGTGTGTTAGAAACAATACTCCAGGTATGTACAGGCAAGAAGATGAACTGCTGTCTTCCACAGCTACCATTTCACTCCAGGAGGGGCTTGCCACTAGCATGTTTCATCACAATGTACCAGCTTCCTGTTGCAGAAGCTCTATTCTGGGCAGGTGCTGCTGAGAGGACTGGTTTCCCATTGCTCGTCCAGCCCCACTCACAGGGTAGAAACTTTGCTGAAGGCATGGCAGACCAAGAATACTGAGTCCTGAAACATCCACCTCAGCTTGCTTATGAAGTGGGGACTGTAAGCCAGCCCACCTTCTATGCCAGGAGGGACACAATGGGAAGACCAGGGGCTATCGTCCTTGCCTGAAGCTCTGCTCATAGAGCAAGGTGTCACACTGTGAGAAGGAGGTCATTATCCATGTCCCACCCCACACTCCATAGCATTTACACGGAGATATTGCTCAGGGGCATAGTCAGGTAATAGAAACAGATTGTTCTACAGGTCTCCCCTAAGGAGATCGCTTTTTTTGGAACAAAGAGGGGAGAAACCCATGCCTAGGGGAGTTGTTGAAAACAATGAAGATCTTGGTGGTAACCAATTAGTAGTGGTACCATTAGGTGGGTAGCTACATTATGACAATAAGTAGAGTGTTAGATACAGCCAGAAGTTTAACAGAGAGAACCAGGAAAAGAGGCAGCTAAGTAGAGCCCTTCTGAGACCCGAGCAACCTCAAAGACTAGCAAAACTCTGACACTGAAAACAGTCTCTAGCTTAATAGAGTAAGACTGGAGAGCAGTTTATACCAGGGCATTGTCAAAAAACAATCAGGAATCTATTAATCTAAAGCAATTAATGCAGACTAATATATAGCTGTGTTACCAAGTAGAGGCAGACCAGCTTCAATGCCCAGGGAGACTGTGTGCATACCCAAGACTTTACCCTCTGAGGGGCTATTTCATAGTTTGCATACTTTGGAGGAAACAGACTTCAGTGAGATAGTCTATCTAGGTCATTTAAAAAAGCGAGGAAGCAATATAAGCCCCAGTGGTGATGGTTCAGTATTCAGAGTTGCCACAGTATGTTACTTAAAATGTACACTTTATGTCCAGCTTTTCATGAGATATGGCTGAAAACTTCCCAAATCTGATGAAAGCCATTGATCTATACATATAAGAAACTCAAAGAATTCCAGGTGGGATAAATACAGAGAGTTCTACGGCCAGCATCATACCCCAAAGTCAAAAAGAAAATTTAGAAACCAGAAAAAAAAAAAAAAGACTCATGATTGACAAGGGATCTCCAGTAAGATTAACGTATGACTTACGTTCTGAAGCAGTGCCTGCTGGAAGGCTTTGGGACTGAAAGAAAACAAGTGCCAACCAGTAATCCTTTATTCAGCAAAACTGTTTTTCAAAAGTGAGGGTGAAATAATGGCATTTTCAGATAAACAAACACTGAGGGAATTTTTTTTGGTAGCATTCATATCTTAGAAGAAATGCTAAAGGAAGTTCTTCAGGATGAAACCAACTCATACCAGATTCAGATTCAAATCCACATGAAATAAGCAAATAACATTGCACAAAGATAATCTAGGTAATCATAAAAGGCAACGTAATTGACTGTCTCTTCTCTACATGACTTAAAAAGCACTTGCATAATAGTTATGTCTATAATGTACAGAGATGTAATATATTTGAAAATAACAGCATAGAGGCAGAGTGAGGAGATATCAGCTGGTATTGAATATACAGGAAGAAATGAAAGAATCAGTAATGGCAAATAATAAGGTTAATAAAACAAACTGTATAAATAGATAGCCCTTTTTCAGCTTCTTTAAAAACAAATTACATAAGTACTTATAAAATGTATTTTCGAGATTGTTAACCTACATCAGTGTGATATATATAACAGTAGTCATAGAAGGAGGCATGGGATACAGCTGTATAAGGATGAAGTTTCTATATCTCACCAAAATTAATTTAGTGTCTAAGTTATATATTTTATAAGCCTTAGAGCAACTACTAAGAAAATAACTAAAAAATGTATAGTTAAAAAAATCATTAAAGGGAATTGGAGCTTTCATACATTACTGGCAGAATTATAAAATGATGCAGCCACTTATTAACAGTTTGGCAATTCCTCAAAGTGTTAGAGTTACCATATGGCTCAGCAACTTTACTCTTAGGCATATACCCAAGAGAAATAAAACATATGCCCACACAAAAAACTTGTATATAAAATGTTCATAGCAGCATTATTCATAATGGCTCAAAAGTGTAAACAACCCAAATGCCCATCAACCGATCAATGAATAAATAAGATGTGGTATATTTATACAGTGAAGTGTTGTTTGGCAACAAAAAGGAACGCAGTACTGATATGTGCTACAACGTGGATGAACCTTGGAAATATCCTAAGGGAAGAAGCCCAGACACAAATGGCCACATATTGTGTGATTCCATTTGTGGGAAATGTCCATGACAGCCAAATTTATAGAAAGAGAAAATAGATTAATTTATCCCAAGGACTAAGGGGGTGGGGAGTGACTGCTAATGGGTATGGATTTCTTTCTGGAGTGACAAAAATGTGATAAAATTCTATTGTGTTGATGGTTTTACAAGTCTGTGATCATATCACAAAGCATTGAATTACACACTTTAAAAATGGTGGACTATAAAGTACGTGAATGATATCTTCACAGAGCTATTAAAAAATCATCAAAAGTCATGCTTCATACATTTTATAAAGCACTGGGTATAATTTAGCACCATTCCATGCCAAAACTCTATCCCTGCCTGCTGGCTATGAATTAATTGGGTAGATACGCTGATTACCTTTGTTTTATCAGTGAGGAACTGAGGCTTAGACCATCAAGTGACTTGTCAGAGTTCCCACATACCAACTAGGTAAAGGAAAATTGCTGGGAATACAAGTCTTCTCACTCCAAAAACCCTGTTTCCCAATGCGTTACACATTTCTCTTAGGAAGGCTTGTGGGTCTCAAGGAAAGGCTTACCACCTTTTTTACCTTCACCCCAAAACAAAACAAAAAAAACTGCCAAACATTAGTTTTTATAAAGTTCTTAGAAAGTATAGAAAATTATAAAGAAGAAAATGAGTAATAACCCCATCCAGAAATAAAACTAACATTTTAATATAATTATGTCCCTTTTTCTCTCGATATCTAGGAATACACATTCATTTTTAACACAGTTCAGATGATACCATATATATGATTTAGCTTACTTTAAAAAACTAATATTTTCTCCTAATTCTCCATGACATCGTTCTTCAGAAACATAATTTAATAACTGCCTAATATTTACTCTCGTGTGTATCATAATTTATTTAGTGCTTTTACTGTTGGACATTCAGATTGATTCAGGTTTTTGTAGTCTAAGAAAAGTGCCATGTACATAAACCTTCATCTGAATTTGACTATTTAATTAGAAGAAATCCCTGGAATGTACGAACTTTTAAAAGGTTTTTCATGTATATACTACATTGTTATCCCAAAAGGTTATATTAATTTTCTGTATCGATGAAGAATTTATCAGGAAGCTGTAAGGTTAATGGTAAAGCAGAAAAGTCAGAAAATCTGGACAAACCTGGCTCCACCATAGACTAAATGAATGAGCCAGAGTTCTCCAAAGAATGAATAGAACCAATAGTGTGTGAGTGTGTGTGTGTGTGTGTGTGTGTGTGTGTGTGTGTGTGTGTGTGTGTGTGTGTGTGTGTGTGTGTGTGTGTGTGTGTGAAGTTGGGTGGAGGGAAGGATGGGGAAAGAGGAAAGAGAACATGAAAGACTTTTCTTAAGGAATTGGCTCACTCAATAGTGGAGACTTAGTGAGACCAACATTTGATGGGGTTGATTGGCAGGCTGGAGACCCAGGGAAGAGTTGCAGTTTGAATCCAAATGCTGTCTTTGTGCTGCTAAGGACTTCAGCTGATTAGATGACACCCACCCACATCATGGAGGGTAATCTCCTTTACTCAAAGCCCACTGATATAAATGTTAATCTCATCCAAAAAAACCCATCCAGAAACACTGTTCTAAACACATTACATTCAGTAGCCCATCTAAGTCTTACAATAGCTTTATGGGTAGGGGCTGTTATTATCACCACTTTTTACATGAGAAAATAGAGGCACACAGAGTTCCTGAGTACACACCCAGGCATGCTGACTCCAGTTCATGCTCTTAATGATGACACAGAAATTATGATGAAATCCTGTAAGGCCTGGTGAAGGAAAAGCTAAGTGGAAGTAGGGCATTTTTTTGTCCAAGTCTTAATGAGGATGAAGAGGCAGAAGCTCCAAGGTAGGGCAGAGGGGAAGGAAAATGTGTATTTGGTTTATATAAGCCAGATTCTCAACTGGTGTACACAATTTAGGCCCTGATCTGAGACAAAGAACTAGCAAGACAAATAAAGACAAAGAAGATACGGTTCTGTGGTCTCCCCCACATAACCAGTAAAGGTGGCCGGCCATCTGTGGGAGGCCATGGATTCTGATCATGTTCGACGTCGTGCCAGTAATTTGAGATCTTAATAGTCCGCTTACCTCCAAGATCGTGGGCCATAAAGGTTCACGTCTGCATGCCTCAGGAGTTCACATTTTAGCAAAGAGGTGGGCATGCCAATGTATGATTTCAGTGCATCATGATAATGGTCTCTTATGATAGCTACAAAATGTTATGGAGGGTATCAAGCACTAGTAGCCTGCAGTCAAAGAATCATAGTCGGGATTTCATGGAGGGGGTGATGCATGAGCTGAGTGATTGAAGGACGAACAGAAGTTTATCTGACAGTCAAATACAGACAATATAGGTATTCCTATTGGCCAGTGCAAAAGAAAGATCGGGGCTCATTTGGGGAACCATGGTGTGGCGACCTAGAACTGGGAAAATAAGGCATATGCCAAGCACTTTAAAGAGCAGGAGTTTCTTGGGACATTTCGGCCAGGAGGAATCTAAGGTTACGCTGCACTCAGTTGGAAAGGGGGCCTTGATGGACTTACTGGTGATGTCTGCCATGAGTGGAGGGCTGTGGAGGGCAGTTCTGTTGGCCAAATTTTTGTCATGATTGTGAAGGAAATTTCTTAACTTGTTATGAAGTTTTAACATTATCTGAGAGACAAGAAAGCATCATGGAAAGATTTATAAGCAGATGTGACAGGTTGAAGTTACCCGTTGGAAAATGACTCTGGAAGCGCTATGGAACACAGCTGTCTCCTCTGTACACACTACCCGCCCCCTCCTTCCCTGCACGCGAGGCCCATATCCTTGCTCACTTGCTGGAGAAATAATACGTAACAAGGCAGTAAGGATTAATCATGGTAATGATTAAATGATTAGTGATTAATCATGGTAATGATTAAAACGTTCATAGCTCATGGTAAAATAACTTCTCTGAGTCACTCTTTGAACACCTTACAAGTAAGGTTGCTATTCAGCTGTTATGTGCTAGTTGCATTACTTCAACCTGGCTGGTTTTTTACTGTGCTTCCACACTAGGTGGTAATTACCCAGTGTTCCAACAGCCCTCGATGAGCTCCACTAACCTGGAAAGGCCACTCCAGCTTCTCCCTCTAAGATCTTTCCAAGGTCAAACCACTGGAGACATACAGTCTGGAAGTTAATTAGGGGCCTCCACCCTGCTGCTGCTGAGGGTTTTGGCCTGAATCTTTTCTGATTCCTAAGTATCATTTCCACACTGATGATAAAATATCTTGAGTAGAACTCCTGCCTAAGGATAAATTCAATTAGACTTCAGGAAATTTGTATGATTCTTAAAAAGACAAACCAAACCAATTCAAACTAAAATGAAGTAAACCCTTCATTTTGGCAGCTTTGGGAGAGAGTTAGGGACGGACTTCACTTTTAATTCCATTTTCTTAGAAAAGGAGTTGAATGTTTATGGTTCCTAGGAGAGGATACTTTGGTGGAAATGGAACAATGATTCTTATCTCTGTAATGTTTATACACGTCACTTGGGGTGGGTGTTGTTAAAGGCATGGATTCTGGACTCCACCATTCAAAATCCAAATCTGTTAGTCTCAGATGGTGTTTTATGAAGGTGTTGGTGGTGGTATTTTTTTCAATAAACATGGACCCCAGGGATCCTGTGTCAGGTGGTCTGTGAGTAACATTTTAAGAGGGTCTCTTAACTTTGGAGTATGCAAAGTATCTGCTTCAGTGATGTATTTAACAGCTGAATTCAAAGTTTTGGGCAATCGACAAATATGTAAAATACACAAATGTTTTCTACTTTGAGAGCAGAGGTAGAATTGGGCTAGTTAGGAAATGTGGTCTTTGACTTTACAAAGGTGTGATTTACTTCTCAAGGATTTGCTTCCTATTTATATTTAGAGTTGTCAAAAAATATACACACGATTAAAAAGTCAAATAGTACTAAGACAACCTAATGGAATGGACCTGTCCCCCACACCCCATCCTCACTTTCTCCTAACTCTTCCCTACCTCCTCCTCCCAGCTTCTGTCAGCTGCACTGGTAATTTTAATGTTGTTAAGGCTGATAACATTTACATTCTACAGTATAACCTCAAATAAGTCTTCTACATGTTTTCTATAGATTGGTTACAAATAAACAGCATTTTCATTATTGTGACTAGGAAAATGTGGTTCTCAGTAGAGCCAGGGAGAATATTTTCATGACATCTCCTTTTCTAGGGCACCAAGGACACAACCTCTGTGCCACTCAGTGTAGAATATCCAATGGGGGCTCCTTTCGTGGGAGGATCAGTTACTGTGAAGTTGTAAATCACTGCACAAATATGTCTAGAAAGGGGGCACATTAAAACCATACTGTGCTGGGGTGATCCTGAACATGGTCCCCTGGGATCTTGCAACCTTCAAGTTTTACTACATTCAAATGGACGAGTTTACTCTGACCCCTAAGAAATACAAAAAATATTTATTGTCTTTGCATTTGCGTAAGGGTTATGTTGAAAGCTTATATAATGGTATGTTGAGCCTTATATACGTATGTGTGTATATATATACACACACACACACACACATATGTACCCACACAAATACACACGCATTCAGTAAACTATGTGTTTTCTGTATGTCCTATACATAACTATATATTGAAAAAATTATCTATTGAATTTACATATATTGCCTCTTGGTGGGCTGCAAGCTCCTTCCATGGTGACTACTGGTACATGAATGAAAACAAAGGTAAATTGTTATTCTGCACAAGACACAGTCACTTACCTTAATTCACCTGACACTCATTTACTAAGATTATTGAATTTCACAAATAGCGTGATACCCTGGGGGTAACTTACAGTTGACGGGTGGTGACACTAGAATCTTTGTTACCTGTGGGGAGGGTGGCAACAGCTGTCATCTCTAGAAGGTTCTCCTCAACTGCAATATCGTGCCTTCACATGCCCGGCAGTTTTACCTGTTCTTCATGGCCAGATGCAGATCCTACCTGTTCTGCTTGGTTGCTCCACGTGGATGCCCATCTTGCACTGGGAGAACAATATCCATGTATGTTATGTCCACACCTTGAGTATAGCCGTAATGTGCTTATTGTAGGAGAAGGAGACCAAGACATAGTGAACCTAAGAGAACAGCTCAAGCCTCCACAGCCAGTAGGGGGTTAAGAATGAAACTCCTGTCAATGAACTTCATGTGTGATGTTCTCCACACTGTGACACTGTAGCCTTCCAGCCATCTCTCCCTTAGACTTTTACTATGCCATTCATTTAGCACTCCGCTTACTTGACACTATTTTCATATATGGATGCTCTCTGAGAATAGTTACTGTATCTTTGGCTTCACAGCGTTTATGTCCTTTACAACATCTGGTACAGGTAGGCATTTAAAAATGGGGTCACAGTAGGTTGGTTTTGCTTACGCATGCGGGTGACTCCCAGACGCCTTGTCACTGCACAGAAGGAGGCTCTCCAGTCCTAACACCTCCCTGCCCTGCACACTCCTCTGTTCAACTCCGATTTTCTTAGTTCTGCGGGGACATCTCTCAGGCACCTCTGCATTAACATGTCCCAAACTAATCCATGATTTTCTCCCTCAGCCGTGCATTTCTTGTTCTTTCCCAGTTGTTGAAGCCAAAAATCCTTGATCCTTTACTGTCCTTTACTGCCAGCCTCTTGTTTTAACCTCCAGAATATAGTTTAAATCCATTTACTTCTGTCCATCTCCACTGCAGCATCAAACCCAAGCCTCCGTTCTCTCGTATTGGAATTCCTGTCAGAATTTCAAAACGGTTATGCCTGCTGTTTTCCCGCATGTACCCTCCCTCCAGCTGCTCCTCCAGAGATGAGCTAAAGGGATCTCTTTAAAAGTGCAATCCCATCTTGTCACCCCCACATTAAGGTCTTCCATCAGCATCCCATGACCCTTCAGGACACTAACCATATTCCTTGCCAAGTTTACAGGGTTCCATAGGCTCAATTTTCCTTGCACCTTACCACGCGTCACTCTGTCTTGCTCTCTATGTTCCAGGCATATCATTCTCTTCTCTGTTTCTTGAACATACAAAGCCTTTTCTACTTCAAGATTTTTCTACAAGTTGTAGCTCTAAAATATTATTTTTTTCCCTTCTCCTATGATAGTCTGCTTTTTTCCTTTGCATCACAGCTAAAATGCTACTTTCTTAGTCCTTTCCTGACCCCCCTGTCGAGAGTGGTCACCCTCCTTCTAGCCTCTCTATCATACTGCCTTGTGTATTTGCCTTATGGCCTTGAACTGTGTTCCCTCCCCCATTGAACATAAACTCCACGAGGGCAGCAACTTGTTGGGCTCGTTCAGCTCTGCCAGCTCCTGGGGGCCCATGGTTTTTGGATGGGTGATGGATGGTTGGATGCAGGAAAGAGGAGGGAGGGAGGGGAAAAAAGGATGGAAATAAAAACTACTGCAGGAGATCCCAGTAACTAAATCCATATGGGCAGGATGCTCAGACAGAGAAAGAGAACACTTCATACTCCTGTCCCTCCCTGAAGGGGCGCACTAGCCCGACCTGGCCCAAAGCAGGCCACTTTAAGCCCACTCTGTTTCACAGAAGAAAATCCTGGGATGAAATGCATCGGTTTCATAATGTTAATTCCAGGTTGAGCTGCTGCATTCTAATGGGCTTGTTTTCTTCCCTGAGCCTCTAAGACAAATCCTAAACACAAGGCTTCTCTTACAAGATCGGCTCAGCCTCCATCCACGCGGTGGGACTTGGGAATGCCAGCAAGTGCTCCAAAGCCACCGCCCCCCTCCCCCTTCCAGCGACTGTTTTTGCCCGAACTCCTGAGTGCCTTTCAGAATGCAAACGTAACTCTAGGGAGGCAACAGCATTCTGACCCATTAAAAGTGACTTTGTGGGGAGTCTAGTAACCATCATGTTGCACATGTAATTGTAGATTAACGATACCAAAATAAAAAAAGAAATAAAGAAAAATGACTTTCTTTGATCCTACTGCTTTGTGGGAGTAAGATATAAAATGTACATTTTGAGCAAGAAGGGAGCATAAAGAGCTCCTGACACTCTGAGGCCAAGGCCTGGTTGGGAGCGGAGGAGAAAACCTGCCATTTGGGGAACATGTGGTTGGGTGGCGAGGGTGATTACTCCAGGGAGGGGCACCAAAGGAAACTGCTTACTGCTGCTCAGCGGATGTGCGGGGCCAGGCTTGCATACGCACCATCAGATGGCAGCTTTACAGGTTCACCATCTGGATCATTTGTCTGAAATGGCTTCTTATGCTTCTCTCTCCTTGATCGTGAAACACCATTAACTCCAACAGTGTAGCTGGAATCTGATGTGCACATACCACAGATCCGTTCCCCAAACTATGCCAAGTGGCACAAAGAAAGCTCAGGAAAGATGCTGGCACGCATAGAAAGACCTGTAGCGCACCCTTTCGCTAATGCTTTTTCTCCTAAACATTCATGCTTTCCCGGCGCCCCCAGGCACTGTGTTGATGGACAGAAGCACGGTGCTCCCTCTGGAGGATGATCAGGGTTTAATAATACCTCTTTGGCTGTTTATAATCATTCACTTTCAGCTTTACACCTGAAAACCGTACCTCCTGTTTCTATTTTAGTCAGGGCTATAGTGATCATTTTTTGCCCAGTGACTAACCTTCTGTCTATCCCTTCACTTGCTCTTCCTGGCTCATTTGTAGACTGTTTTTTCTCCCCTGGCCTTCATTTCTGCCTTTTTCATTTCTCCAGTCCTCTAGTTTCCTACATTTCCAAGCACTTACTGTGTAAAATGTATCTGGCAGAAGGATTGGACTTAACCTGCAAGAGGTCAACATGAACTGGAAATAGTGTTAAATTAAGGAAAAATCATGGACTTTTAAAAGAATGAATTCTTTCTGCTTTGATAAAATACTTGCAGCCTTGCTTTTGTCAGAGTTAATTTTTTCACAGTTGTGATTTTTTTTGAAATTATTATGCATGTTTATTATACAAGCTTTCTTGTCCTACTATCAGATATAATGTGCTGAAAATTAGATGAATGTACTCATTAATAATGACAACTACTAAAATATTACATTAGTTAATTTTTTAAAATCATGTGATCTAGATTTTTATTTTTCAATTGAGATATAGTTGATGTATAACATATTTGTTTCAGGTATACAACATGATTTGATATATCTATGTTTTGTGAAATCATCACCACAATAAGTCTAGTTAACATCCATCACCACACCCAGTTACACATTTTTTTCTTGTGATGAGAACTTGTAAGATCTACTTTGTTAGCACATTGTAAATATACACTACAGTAATATTAAGTATAGTCACCCTACTGTAAATTACTTATTTATTTAAAATTGAGAGTTTGTAGCTTTTGACCCCTGTCACCCATTTCACCACCCTCACCCCCAGCCCCTGCCGCCTTCTCTGGCAACCACTGATCTGTTCTCTGTTTCTTTGAGTTCAGTGTCTTTTTTTATTTTATTTTAGATTCCACATATAAGTGAGATCATATGGTATTTGTCTTCCTCTGTCGGACTTAGTTCACTTAGCATCCATGTTATTGCAAAGGGCAAGATTTCCTTTTTTTATAGCTGAATAATATTCCTGTGTGTGTGCGTGTGTGTGTGTGTGTGTGTGTGTGTGTGTGTGTGTGTGTGTATCACATTTTCTTTATCCGTTCATCTGTAGATGGACATTTACACTGCTCCCATGTCTTGGCTATTGTAAATAATGCTGCAGTGAACATGAGGTTGCATGTGTCTTTTAGAGTTAGTGTTTTCATTTCCTTGGATTAATATCCAGAAGTAGAATTGCTGACTCATACAGTAGTTCTATTTTTAATTTTTCCAGGAACCTCCATTGTGTTTGCCAGAGTGTCTAACTCAATTTACATTTCCACCCATAGTGTGTGAGGATTCTCTTTTCTCCACATCCTCACCAACACTCATTATTTCTTGTTTTCTTAATGGCAGTCATTCTAACAAGTGTGAAGTGATACCTCACTGTGGCTTTGATTTGCATTTCCCTGATGATTAGTGATGTGGAGCATCTTTTCACATGCCTGTTGGCCATGTGTGTGCCTTCTTTGGGAAAAATGTCCATTTAGATCCTCTGCCCACTTTTTAATCAGATTGTTTTTTGCTGTTGAGTTTCAGTTCTTTACGTATTTTCTATATTAACCCCTTGTTACATATATGATTTGGAAATACCTTCTCCTATTTGGTAAATTGCCTTTTCATGTTGTTGATGGTTTCCTTTGCTATGCAGAAGCTTTTAAGTTTGATGTAATCTCACTTGTTTATATTTGCTTTTGTTACTTTTGCTTTTGGAGTCAGATAAAAAAATTCAACACCAAGACCCGATGTCAAGGAACTTACCACCTTTTTTTCTTGTAGAAATTTTATGGTTTTAGGCCTTCCATTTAAGTTTTTAATCCATTTTGAATTGACTTTTTGTGTGTGATGTATGATAGTATTCTAGTTGCATTCTTTTGCATGTGGCTGTCCAGTTTTCCCAACACCATTTGTTGAAGAGACTGCCCTTTCCCCATTCTTAGCTCCTTTGTTGTAAATTAATTGACCACAATACCACTGTTTTCATTTGTCCTGGTTTTTAAAGGTAAAATTGACCTTTGGGGAAAGAAAAAAGATTTCCTCTTCTTATTCCATTAAGTTATATTAAACTTTGTCATTTAGAGGGTTTGGTTGTCAGAATGAGGAAGTATGACCACGGTGCTTTGGTTTTCCTTTCATCTTATCTCTTCATCCTTGTGTTGTCTTATGGTCATTCTCTGGTATAGGTGAGCGGTAAGCTAAAGAAGTGGCTTCAGCCAAGGTGGGCACAGATGCCCACGGAACTCCCATGGCAGTTCCATCCCCTTTGTTTCTCCATGAGTTCCATGTCTTATAGATGCTTGTTATAGGGGTCCAGCTTGAAGAGGGGTTTTCTCAGAAATGCCCTCTCCATCATATACACATTTTATAAATCATACTAGTGAGTTAGAACTGAATGCTGGTGCTAGAGTGCACGTGTAAATTATAAATAGAATAATGTCATAGCATGTAGTTGAAAGGTAGGAAAGAATTAGAGCCAGTTATTGGCAGTGCATTTATAAAATATCTATCTATGTCTGCCATCACACCAGCTTAATCAGGGCACCAGCATACTTGAAGCCCTTGTGGGACAGCGAAGTGAAAGTTTGTTCTAAATCTGGTCTGCCTGGTGATACAGGAGTAAAGAAGAGATGATAGAGGAAGTAAGAAAGAGCAGTGTAGTTGAAATAACACATTCCTTTCTTTATTACAGTCATTTTCTTAACTTTTATTGTCCTAAATGAGTTTTTTTAATGATTATTATTTTTTCTTCTCTGGAGAATTGTGTTTCTTTTTTTAATAGGGTCTTGAATCTGTGAGGAACTTGCAAACTTACAAAGACTATAAGGACATGTATCATTTGTAGGGTAGGGAAAATAAGGACTGTTTTCAATCCCACATCCCAATTTCTGCCAGTCCATAGAGTGCATCTGTGTATAACCTTAATATATAAATGGAGTCCTAATGGCCCAGTCTGTGTGATATAGTTTCAAAGAAACATACTCCACTTAAAATAGCTAATAACCCTTCAATCTTTACTGTTGTTTTCCACAAAACCTATTGATGGAAGAAAAATAAATCTACATTCATGCAAACATCTTAAAAATCTCTCCCCATTGCTGCCACTTTCAATGTCTCTCTCTACTTCATTCTTTCAAAAGTACAAAAGAAATAGTTCTAAAA
>JAVSCE010016386.1:0-138590 GCA_032199065.1 Smutsia gigantea | reverse complement strand
AGGCCCAGCTCCCAATCTGCCTCCTGCTGCCTGTGTCCCTTCCCCTCTGTGGGACTCAGTCTCCCCCTCCATAAAATGGAGGATGGAGGAAAGTTAAGCTGAATGATCTCTAAGCATCTCCCAGACTTTGACATCATGAGATTTGTCTTCCTTGGGACAATTATTAGTGGAGTTTGGTGGTTATTGTTACTGTTTTTCTCCATCTCACTTGCTCGAAATTAATGAGAAAAGGGAGATCATATAGCATGATGAAAAGAGCATTAAAACATTTCCAGATTCATATCCCAGTGCTGACACTTTCTGGCCCTGTGATTTGGGGCAAGTCACTTCACTTCTCTGAGCCTCAGTTTCCTTACCTCTAAAATGGGAAGAACAGTGGTGTCAATTTAGAAAGGTAACAATGAGGATTAAAACTGGCAAAAAGTCTTTGATAAAGGAAATGTGGATGCATTTGGGTGCAAGAAACAGAACGTTAAGTCAAACTGGCATAAACAAGAAAGAGCATTTATTGGGCAGTATAACTGAGAAGTCCTAGTGAGGTTTGCTCCAGGGGTGGAGGAAGGGGCACGTTGTCTTTGCAATGTCTGTGATTCATCTCTGTGAGTCAGTTTTCCTTTTGGGTTGGCTCCCATCATGGGAGCCCCAAAGGCACTTGCAGGCTTCACATTTACACAACATGTCATCCAGAGGAAAAGAGAACTTCTAGCATTCCAGCAGCCCCAGAAGTCAATCTGATTAGACTAGTTTAAGTCACGTGCCCCACTTTAGCTAATCTCTGCGCTAGAGGGCGCATTGTGCTCCTCCTGGGAATGCTGTGTGCTGATTGGCTCATCCCTGGAGCAGGCGTGGCATCAGCTTCCTTAAGCGTACATGGATCGCCAGCCGACCAGGGAGGGGTTGGGAAGGGAAAATGCATGCTGGGAATGATGTAGTCAGATGTTTAAGATCATCAGAGATGACAATGATAAAAGGGCTCTTGAGGACATCTCCTTGTCCTTCACTATCATGTACACAAGGGGGAACTGAGGCTCAGCGAGAAGGGGCTGGTTCCAGGTGAGTGTCACCTAGAAAGTGTGGACTGAGATCTGCCTCTGGCTGGGTTGTGTAAGACCCCATTGAAATAATAATGATGCTTTGACTAGGAAAAGAAAAAAGGAAAAGAAGGGAGCACTAGAATGCCTTGCACACCTACTATGTGCTAGATTTTCTACACCATCGTGTCATTTAATCCCTATAGCCACCCTGGAAAGTGGGTTCTTTCATTGCTCCCATTTACAGATGCAGAACTGAGGCTGAGAGAGCTGAAGTGGCTTTTACCCAAGTCACACACTAGGAGGCTGCGCAGCAGGGGCTTGAAGCTGGCTGCATTGAATTTCCATCAGAAGGACATTGCATTTACTGTGCATCCGCCATGTGCTAAGCGCTTCCCCGGCCACCGTCTCTCACTGGAGTGGTCAGTGACATCGGCCCCCATTTTGCAGATGTCCTGTCTGCCTGTAGGGACAGGGTTATATTCTTAGGAGCTATCAGAGATCCCTTCTTGGCTGCCAGAGATGGTCTATTTTTCAAGTTGTCCTTGCTGGGTAGCCTCTGTGACTTCTTTCTTGCTCTTAATTTCTGTATCCTGCTCCCCACCCCTCAACCCCCTCAACCTTTTCTGGCCTGGCAGCTCCCTTCAGGAGCTTCTGAGTCTTTCAGGTTCTTGGTACCCAGCCCCAGAGCTGAGTAAGGAAGTTTTCTACAGACACCCAGGCCTTTGTCTCCCTGGGCTCCAGGGCTCAGCCCCACCCCAGCTGCCCCCTTCTAGGCCCCTCCCCAGCATTGGTTTTGTGCCAATGTTTGGGCTGCTATAGCTCTGGCCAGGCTCGAAAAAGGAATTATTTCTGTCTCCTTGCATAGTTCTCAGCCCAATTCCCAAAATGGGAAGTGGCCTGGGAGGGCTTCCCAACCCCCAGCTCCAGTGGAGGAAGGGAGTACTTGGCAGAGCTGGGAGAAAGGAGGGGGCCCAACAAATGACTTCACACACACAGCCCCTTCTCTATCCCTGCGGCCTGTAACAAAAGTCAGCCCTTGCTGTGTTCCCAGGCTCTGGCGCTGTGTTCTATGTGTTTCAGGGGAGAAAGGAGTGGGGTGGAGCATGGTGTGGATAAAGAGATGGGGGAGCATGTGTGGACCCCATCCCCATAGCTAAAAAAGGATTGGGATTAGGGAAAGGGGAGACACAAATAGGAAAATTGCTGCAAATTCTGGCTAGGGGATGGGCAGCTAGCCCACCCAGAATGCTTTGTTCTTGTCCACTAAACTTGGTCCTCCTCCCTCCTCTTCTGGAAAGCTTAGGGAAGGCTGTGTCAGGGTGTTGAGAGGCATGTTCTGGCCCCTAGTTATTCTGTGAGTTTGGGACCACCTGTCCCATTTCCCAACATCCCTCACAGTGTCCAGTTCTGACTGCCCAGCCTGGATGTCATCATAATGACCAACTGAGTCATTGGGCAGGGGGCAGGTTGGGTTTGACTGACAGTGTCTGACTATTTGATTTGTTCGCTACACCACTGACTGACAGGCAGAGTGTCTGAACGACTGGCTAAGTGGCTGCCTGCCTTCCTGATTGATCTGTCCAACTAACAAACTGTATGCCTAGGTCACAGTCTGTCTGTCGTCATGCCTGGGTGTCTGACCAGTTGGATGGTTGACTGACTGGATGAATGGCTGTCTAGCTGTGTCTGCCCACTTAGGTGCCTGACTGACTCAATCTGGCTGACTCTTGTGTCCAGCTGAATGGGTAATCAACTGTTTGTCTGTCTGTCTCCATGTTTGACTGAATGCTGGGAGTTTGACTGAGTGGATGCAAAACTGACTGGCTCCGTGTCTGACTACACTGTCAGAGCTCTGACTAAATGGATGTCTGCCTGACAGTCTGTCTGCCTATCTCTCTGACTAGCTGCTGTATCTACTAATTAGATGCATAACAAATTGCCTTTTTGTCCATTTCCTTGTTTAAATGTTTTTCTGAGTGTCTGAGTGACTGACCATCTATCTGTCCGTTTGCCTGGTTGTCTGACCCAATGCCTGAGTGACTGATGGATGATCTGCCCGTCTCTAGGTCTGTTTCACTGGCTGAGAGTCTGTTTTTCAGGGTGTTTGGCTGGCTGTGATCACATCAGTGATGGAGCCTGTCTCTGTATCTCCCAGTCTGACTGACGGCCTGGCTCGCTGCCTCCATGTCTGACTGACAAGATGGCTGACAGACAGTCTGATTATCTGTCTGTCTGTTGGCTGGGTGCTTGTTGTATAGGACTAACAGATGATGAGAAAAGGTCTGTCTGTTCCTCTCCTTGTCCAGCTGACTGTTTGTCTGTCTGATCGTCTGACAAATGACTGGCTGACATTGCCTCTATGTCTGAATGACAGGATGGCAGACAAGCTAACTGGCTGTTTTTCCACTTCCATCTCCCACTGACTGGCTCACTGGATATTTGACTCTTGGTGCCCCGAGTAGGCATGACTCACAAGCTGCGCTGGGTAGTAGTAGGAAGTGAGCGATGCACGTTGGAACACCCCCACCAGCCTCAGCGACCGTACTACTCTCCTCCCCTCCATGCCCACCTTCTGCAGCCCAGAGTAGCTGAAGTCCTTCCCCTTCCAGAGGAGCGAGGGGAACTGGGCGGAAAACTCAACATCTGCTCAGTCTCCTTGATTTCAAATGTTTTCACTGTGTGGGAGTGAGGAAGGCATGATGAATGTGTCTTCCTCACTCCATCCTTCACCCCCATTTTCACAGAACCCCAGGGGCCTTAAGAGGAGGAAATGTTCCTCCAGGAGTCCACAAGGACATTCTCCCAATGGTCAAGCCCTGCCTGGGCCCTGCCAACCATGGGAGCATCTTGAGGAACCCTTTCCAAATCTTTGCACTAGTGCTGTTCAGGTACTGGGACTGATTCCCAGGACCAGAGACAGATAGGGCCGTCTGAGGGGCAGACAGCCACCCCGGGGAAGACAGGCTCCCTTGGTCTGCACACCTCCATCTGTCAGGAACTCCACAGCCCCTCAGAAGGAAGCTGAGCCTGGGGAGAGTGAGTAATGCTTTGTGGGGAGGGAGAGGGCACAGTCCTTTCCTGCTGGAGGCACTTCCTCTGGATAATAGAATTCTGCCTAGCTGCTGTCTGACCTCCCTTCCTTAAAGACAGAATTCTGCTGATGAATTTTATTTCAGGATAAATATGGGCAAGACCATGGGAGAAGGAGATGGGCAGGAAGAAATAGGAGTTTAGGAGCCTCTGGATGGAAAGGAGACTCCCAAGAATTTAGCTCTGCCTAAATGATGTCTTTCTTACAGCTCCCAAGTTCCCCCATACTGGCCCTCAGAGACACCAGGCTGGATGATCCTTGCACAGCTGGAGGGAATGACTGCTCCAAGCTCAGGGGGAGGTTCTCCAGACCCCTCGACAGTAGACAGCAGCATTTGGAGATGGCTGTGCCTCTGAAGCCAAGGTTAAAGCACATTGTGTGACCAGGGTCAGGACTCAGTCTCTGTCCAGGATCACGGCTCAACCAATGCTTAGGGTCAGGACTTAGTGTGTGATGAGGGCCAGGGCTTATTCTTGACAAGGATTAGGGCTCAATCTGAGACCAAGGTCAGTGGGTAACCTGCGTCATGACCCTGACCAGGTTGAGCTAGGGTCCAGGGCTCAGACTGTGACCAAAATCAGGGCTCTGTTGTGAGCAGGTCAGGGCTTAGACCAGAACCAGGGTCAGGGGAGAATCTGGCCAGGGTCAGTATTCATTGTGATCAGAATTAGGACTCAGTTTGTGGCCCTTGTCCAGGTTCATTCAGGGGCTGGGATTAGATTGAGTCCAGATCCTTCCTTCGGTTGTAAGAGTCAACTCAGGTCCTATCCCTAAAGGACAGGCAGACAGAGTGACCAGTATGCTGCTGGTGGTTCTTGCCCATCCTTATCCCTCTTCCTCCTGGTCTCTGAGGACAAAGGCAAGAAGCTTGGTGAGCCACTGGGACAGGTGACAGTGTGGAGGGTAGCTGTCCTTGAATGTTTTGCTGGAGGTGGGAACAGAGAGCCATCTCATGTCTGGGAAAGGGTATGGAGGCAGAGGACTGCCCCTAATGAGAAGGGGGCAAGGGAAAGGAGAAAAGTCATAAAAGGAAGTCGTTACAAGTGTGGGGTCTGGAATCAACTACCTGGGTTTCAGTTCTGTTTCTGCCACGTACTGGCTGTTGTTCAGCCCTTCTGTGCCTTAGCTTTCTTATCTATAGAATAGAGATAAAAATGGTGTTTACTTCATAGGGCTGTAGTAAGGATTAAGTAACAATACATGAAAGTGCTTACATAGTGCCTAGTTGGTTCTAAGTTCTCAATCCTGTTATTAGCTCCACAAGGGCCACACCCTTTGAGCGGCACAGGGTAGAAGTCCTGTCAGGGGAGAGAGGGCTGGAGCGCAGGCTCCCGACTCCTGGCCAACTCCCCAGATCTGTGGGCCTCCCCTCTGTTAGGTTCTGATGCCTCCATAATCCCCTGGATGCCATCATTGCAATTCTTGACACTTACAGCTACTTCTCTAAAGGCTGTGTCCCCACCTAGTGTGTCTGTTCCCTGAGTGCCTGTGTCTTGCTCACCACTGTGTCCTCAGCACAGAGCACAGCACCTGTACATAGTAGGTGCTCAAGAAACAGTTATTGTAATGCAATCATAATAAAAGCAACCAGTTACAAAGGGCCAGGCACAATGCTTTGCCTTCCCTCTAATGTCTTGATCCAGTCTTTCAAAAAAAAAACTTTGAAAAAGGACTAATTCTAACAATACCGAGGGGTATACAATGGAAAGATAGAAAACTCACCCCCCACATCTCCAGGCTCAGAAGAAACCATTATCTTGTACATCCTCATAAAATCTTCACGTGTTTGTATATTCACATTCACGTTCCACCAGCTCCTTGGAAATAAGGATTTTTGTCTGTTTTGTCCACTGCTGTATTCTCACCACTTAAACCATGCTGGCAATTACTCAGTTTTTAATAAGGATATATTAAGAACTTAATATATTTTTCCTAATACCAATGGGATTATGTCATATGTACTGTTCTGTGCCTTGCTTTTTAACCATTATTAATAAATCTTAGAGATCTTTCCACATCAGTAAAAATACATTTACCTCATTTGTTTTAACAATGGCTACATAATCTTCCATGCCGTGGACATACCATAATTTATTTAGCTAGATCGTACATTGAGGTAGTTTCTGGTTTTCATTTTCCCTCACTCATAATGATACTTACTTAAGCTTCACACCCTAGCTTTGCAAGCAGTTATCTCAGCCAAAAGTCATTTGGCTGAGAAGACTACATCTCAGAAAGGGTGAGGCACTAGCCCAAGGCCACACAGCTGGCCAACCCCACCCCATCACCCGAGCATTTCCTCTGCTGCCCACCAGTGCCCCTCTCTGACTCTTCCCATCACCAGGCTCAGAAAAGGCTACCCTGCAACACTTCCATTCCCCGCACAGGGCAGGGCCCTCTGGTAAGTTTCTGTCAGACTTCAGCAGTTGCTTCTGAGGAACCTAAGCTGGGCTCAGGAGGGTAAGAGTTACCAGACAGACCCAGAATCCATGCCCCCATTGCTGTAGTTAAGGCAGGGATTCTCAACCAGGGGTGATTTTGACCCCTAGGGAGCACTTGGCAATGTCTGGGGCATTTTTAGCTGTCACGCCTAAGGGGGTGGATGCTACCGGCATCTAGTGGGTGGGGGCCAAGGATGCTGCTAAACACCCTGCAGTGCCCAGGACAGTGATGAATGACTCAGCCCAAAATGTCAACAATGCCCCTGGGTGGAGGAATCCTGTGTTAAGGGCATATACTCTAGCACCAGACCTCCTGGGCCCAACACTGGCCTGCCACTTCCTGGCTGAGTAACCATAGGCAAGTTGCTTGATCTCTCTGTCTCTGTTTCTTTATCAGTAAAATGGGGATAACAAGAGGCCTTCTCTTCCTGACTTATATATATTATACATGTAAAGCACTTTGGTAAGTGCCTGACCTATGGTAGCCCTCAGTATATGAAATCATAATTGGAATCATTGCCCTGAGAATCTGGCTGTCAGAGAGCTGGAAGAAGATGTCTTCTGCAGAGAGAACAGGCAGCCAGGTTGTTCCCTGTTCCTGCAACCCAGCCTCCCCCAGGGAGTGTACCATAGTCCACAGATAGAAATAGAACCCCCTGGATGCTGCTGAACTCTGATTGGTCAGGAATGGTGGAGAAATTGCTCAGAAGACTGTTTCCATTTTGCAGGCTGAGCTACCAGGAGATCCTTGACATGGGGATTTTCTAGAAGCTGAGCATTAAAGGGTCTTAGAGAACAGCAACTCCAAGCTGTTCATTTTACAGATGGGGACACTGAGACCCAGAGAGGGAACAGGACTTGCTCACAGTGGCAGATCCAAGCTGGAAGCCAGCCTAGGACATACATCGGTCTCTCTGCAGCTCCCCAGTGGCCCTTCTAAATCACAGAACAGTGCCCAGGTCATATTCACTTTTCCTCTTTTGCTGAGAGTCTCTGGAATCCAGCATGCCTGGGAAGCAATGTCATGGAAGTGTTTATAAGCACAGCTTTGACATCAGACAGATCCTGGTTCAAGACCCAGTACTACCAGTTACCTGCACTGTCCTTGGACAGGCCATGTACAATTCTCTGAGCCTCAGCAAAATAGGAATTATCATATTTTGTTGTTGAAAGGACTAGAGACAATATGTGGGTATTCTAGCACATTGCTGGTGGAATGCAGATTGGCCCAGCCTCTGCAGGGCAATTTGACAACATCTAGCAACATTTCAAAGGTACATGCCCCTTCATTCAGCCCTGTAGATACACACTCACATTAGGGAAATTAAATATGTACCTAGATAATCTTTGCAAAGTTGAGAACAATCCAAATGTGGCTCAAGACGTGAGTAGTTGAAGGCTCTGTGGGGCATCTTTGACACATTAATTTAAAAGTTCAGTGTGGCTGTGTATGTACTGATTTATAACAACCTCCAAGTCATTAAATGAAGAAGTAATATCCTGAAGGGTGGCTGTTGTATATGCTACCACTTTTGTGGGGAAGAAAGGATAGAGATAAATATAAATGTTTATGTATGCATAGTACATCAGTTAGGAAGGCAGGCAGCTGCAAGAAACGGAAAATTCAACAAATGATAGCTTGAACAAACACAACAAGGAGTTCAGAGCTGGGTGAACCAGTGGTGGCACAGCTGTTCAAAGACTCAGGCATCTTCCTTCTTCCCTCTCCCCTATTCTGAGCATCTGGCTTTGATCCTCATGGTCTCAAGAGGGCTGCTGTGCTTCCAGGCATCAAGTCCACAGTCCAGGCAGGAAGAGAAAGTTGGGGTAACGGGCAAAAGGAGAATAAAAAGACAAAGTCCTCTCTTCCAGGTGCTTTGTCTTTTTGGGGGAGTGGAAAGTAATGCCCTGCCCAGGGACATCCACCTACATCTCATTGCACAACTGGGTGCAAGAGAGTCTGGGAACATGAGTATTTTTGCCACCTGAGCAAAACATTGGACTCCTGTTAGTAAAGTGGGAGATGGATGCTTAGTAGGCAAGCAGAGTCTGCCACTTATAGCCCATCTCTGGAAGGATCCATAAGAAACTGGGAACAGTGGTTGCCTTGGGATAGGGGAGCTGAGTGATAAGGGAAGGGGACAGAAGGGAGATCCCCTTTTTGACTATATATCTTTTTGGACCTTTTTGACTTTCAAACTGCGTGCATGTATTACCTTTTCAAAAAAAAGGACATAATTTATGTAAAAATACAACTCTTAAAAAGACAATGCCTATAAAGTATCTGAAACATAATAGTCACTCAATAAAACCAGCTTTCCATCTTTAATCACTTTATTTACCATCAGATGTGGATTAAATTCCCAACTCTGCCACATTGAAGTTTTGGGACTTTGGGCAAATTTCTCTTTCTGTGCTTCTATTTTCTTGAAAAAAAAAAAACCCCGCAGATAAACATATTCTTTTAGCAGCTGGCAGATTTCTCTCAGAGGCCCAGTGCTGTTGGGGAAATGGCTTCTCAAAACCTCTTAAAATTAGTGAGCCTTGTGGCGCATGGGTGGGTGGGACCAGTGCATCCCAGAAAGGGAGTGGGATCATGCCACCTGAGACAAGAGAGGAATTTGCTGATGGGAGTGGGGTGAGGGAAGAGAATTAGCTTTGAGACATGACACCCCTGCCCTTGTGACCTACCAAATACCCCTCACTAATCATAATACAGGCACACAGTGACAATAACAGCCAACGTTTAATGAGTGCCAACCGTGTACAAGGCACTGTTCTAAGTGCTTTTTCATACATTAACTCATTTAACTCTGATGACAGTCATTCAAGGGATCTATTATTACCCCCATTTTATAGATGAGGAAGCTGAGTCTTCAGTTAAAAAGTTGGCGGGGTTGGGTTTCTCGTGGAAATTGGTGGTGGGGCTAAGCCAAGGCCCATAGGGGATCAGGACACTTGGCCATAAGGAACAGAAGCACCAGGGAGCCTGAGCCTGGAAATCTGTGGGAGTTTTCAGAGTTCTGGGTGGGGTCTGTGGCTTAGATGTTGATCTTGAGGAATTCAGACTGTTTATTAGGTAGGAAGTCCCTTCTCCCGGTTGACGGCTGGTTAAGTTAAATGGCAACAAAAGTCCCTGTGGGGAGGTTCAGGCAGAAGGACACCCAACACGTGGCCACTCCACACCTCCACCCCCCAGCCTAGCCCATTCTCCCCTTGCAGACAGAGGGATCCCATGAAAACCTTCGTCAAAACATATTCTTCCTCCCGGGGCTCCCACCCCACGCAGAATCAAGCTACATTCTCCCCACAGCCTACCTGGCCTTCCAGGAACCAGCCTCCATCAGTTCTCTGACCTCCCTCCTGCCACCCTCCCTCTGGCTCCTTACGCACCACTGCTCTATATTGCTCCCACCTCAGGGCTTTTGCACTTGCTCTTTCTTCTGGTGCTGTCCCAACAGATGTCTATGGCTTTTTCTATTTCTTTACTCAGGTCTCTGTTCAGATATCACTTCCTCAGAATGGCCTTCCTGGACCACAGTGCCTCTCCCCTGCCATCTAAAGCAGCTCCAGCCCCATCCATTGCTCTCTTTCCTTCTGCTCTATTTTTCTTATCACCATGAGTCAAATCACACTTTTATATGTTCCCATTGTCTCCTCCCTGTTAGCTTCCTGAGAGGGCAGGGACTTTGTTTTGCTCATTTGGCTCATTGTAGGCACTTCCTAAATATATGGATAAAATAGCTTTGTTGACCTTTTTAAAGTGTACAATTCAGTGTTTTTTAATATACACACAATGGTGCAACCCATACCATAATCAATTTTAGAACATTTTTATCACGCCAACTGTCCTCATTAATAGTTATGCCGTATTTCCCCGTCTCCATCCTAGGCCTAGGCAACTGCTAATCTACTTTCTGTCTCTAGGGATTTGCCTCTTCTGGACATTTCAGATAAATGGAATCATACAATGTGTGGCCTTTCGTGTCTGGCTTCTTTCACTTAGCATAATGTTTTCAAGGCTCATCCACAATGCAGCCTCTGTCAGTACTTCATTCCTTCTTAGGACTAAATAATATTCCACTGTATGGCTATGCCACATTTTGTTTATCCTTCATCAGCTGGGTATTTGGGTTGTTTCCCCTTTTGGTTATTACAAATAATGCTGCTCTGCATGTTTGTATACAAGTTTCATGTGTACATAGGTTTTCATTTCTCTTGGGCATATAGCTAGAAGTGGCATTACTGGATCTTATGGTAACTATGTTTAACCCTTTGAGGAACTGCCAGATTGTTGTCCAAACTGGCTGCGCTGTCTTGCATTCCCACCAGCAGTATCCCAGGGTTGTATGTAGTTCCTCTCTATCCTCAGCAATACTTAGCGTCAGTGTTTTTATTCTAGCCGTCCTAGTGAGTGTGAGGTGGTATTTCCCAGTGGTTTTGATTTGCATTTTCCTGAAGCCTAATCATGAATATTTCTTGAGAGAATAAATCGAAGGATGTGTTTTGAGGGGAGGGTCCATACAAGCGTCTACATGGCCAGCACCCTCAGCTGCCCTCCAGGCCAGGGCGGACTGAAGTCAGGAGCTGGGGCGACCCCCAGGATGCTCTCCAACGCTGGGCAGCCTCCTGGGTCAAGCCAGACGGCTGGGCCACCCCTTCATGCTGACTCAGGTGGCCGGTGGCCAGCTGGGTGTGAAAAGCCCTGGTGGGTGCCAAGTCGTGACACCCTGGGCCGAGCATGGGCTGCTGACCGGCAGCCACGGCCAGCTTTTCAGGCTAAGCTCTAGGAACCGTGACATCACTGTGGTTCCCTCACCAGCACCACAGAGCCCTGGCAGGATCTGCCCTCCTTCCATCTGCTTCTCAGCCTTGCAGGGACTGCCGTCACCTCCTTTATATGGGTGAAGAAAGCAAGGCTCAGAGAGGTGAAGTCCTGGCCCTGGACACTAGTTGAGCCCTGCACTAGCTCTGGGGAACCAAAGTGACTGAGACAAAGTCCCTAACCTGTGGAGCTCACCCTCCAGTGGAAGGCAGATGGCACACAGTAGGCAAACATGTGAGGTAATTTCAGGAAGGGGTAAGTGCAGGGGAGGAAAATAGAGTGGGAAAGGGCAGCTGAGTGACAAGGAGAGGGGCTGCAAATTTACATAATAGATCTGGAGTGTCAGGGGCTGTTTGAAGCACTTCACATATATTACTAGGTGAGGCAGCCAGAGAGAGTCTCTTTCTCACAGAGAAGACATCATGCCCCCCACACTCCCGCTGTGGTCCTTGAATTTAAACCAGAAAAATAAGGAGCCATGTGAATAGCCTCATGAGGGCACTTCAGAAGTGAAAGCAGCAAGTGCAAAGGTCCTGGGATGGGGATGCATCTGGTAGGTTCTAGAAACTGTAGGGAGGCCATGTGGTGGCATGGAATAAGTGAAGGCAGGCTGTGGGGGACAAGGTCAGCTAAGCTGCGGGGAGATGCAGATCAGGACGAGTGACCTTCCAGGTTGACATGGTGGAACCCAGGTTCCACCATAGGTCTCAGGACTTGTAGCCCAGCGCTCTGTTGGGCTACACTCTCCTCTTCCGTCACCCATGCCCTCTACCCCATTCTCAGAAGGAGGCATCTCCTAGGGGTCTGTGGGCCTCCTGCCTGGAGACTGGGACCAGGCAATAGGATCCCCCTTTCCCTTCCCTGCTCTGGTCCAGCCTCAGCCTTCACTGAAGCCCAGCTCTGCCGCTTCCTGGTTGTGTGGCCTTGGGCAAGTGACTATCTCTCTCTGCACCTCAGTTTCCTCCTCTGCCAAATGGAAGTAATCATGGGACCCAGCTCAGAAGGCTGCTGAGAATAAGCTAAGATATATCAAGGGCTTAGACCAGCCCCTAGTAAATGCTTCATACAATTTGGCTTTTATTATTTCATCTTTTTATTTCCTGGCCTATGATGTCTGTGATCAGCAGGGGTGGGGCTGCTTATAGCCAGTGTAACTTGCAAGCTGGGATCATTCTATTCTGCTTGTGGGAGGCGGGGGTAGGGGAAGAAGTTGGAGGAGAGAAGAGGGAGGGGGTCCAGGGCACACCCCCGGGGAAGGAGTATCGGCCTGCCCCCCAGGTGGCAAGCCTGGTCCAGATGTCCTGCATGCCCTCTAGTAGGGACAGGTCTCACCTGACATTGCAGGCCCAACACTAAGAGGAATGAGAGAGTGATCCGTGAGTGAATTGCCGGGCACCTCCTGTGTTGCTAGGTGCTGTGCTAGCAGGAGTGGTGTGGGGGTGGGAATCACAGAGCCAGCACCATTGCAGTGACCCCTCCTCCCAGGCTGCACCCATCCTCCGCCCGCTGCTGCCAGCTGATGGCAGGCGCTGTCGTGGGCTCCCAGCTGCTGCAGCAGCACCGGGCTCTGGGCTCAGAGGGACCCCACCCTTTATTTAAGGCTCTGCTGTCTGTCTTTAAATTCATAATAATTTCTGAACAAGGGGTCCTGCCTTTTCATTTTGCCCTGGGCTTTGCAAAGTATGTATCTAGTCCTGGCTGACATAGACAGGGAGGCGCCCCCCCGCTCCCCACTTGATCCCTTGCCTAAGCAGGCCATAATGGATGCTTGCTTTCTGTGGGAATTTAGAGGCATTATTTGATCTATCTACTCTAATCAGTGCCTGTGAGTTTTCTCAGAGGTCAAGAAAAACATTTACCCTTTAGGGGAACAGGGAGAAAGCCTAATGATGCATTTAGCCGAGGGAGGTAGTGGGGGGGCTGCATTACCAGGACTCTGTCCGCTACGATTTTCAAATAAATCATGCCTCTGACTCCCAGGATCCCAGAACCTCCTGGAAAGGAAGGGAAGTGAGGCTGCTGAACACCACTCCATGTCAAAAGCTTTCCCTGATGTTATTTCACTTAATCATCATTATTATTAATTATTATTATTAGCTTGTTTTGCACAGGATGAAACTGAGACTCTATAAGGCAATGCTGATGGCTTAAGATCCTTGTTAGTGGGAGGAGGGAAGGGAGATGGAGAAAAGGAAGAAGGAGGTGGAGAAGAAAGAGACAGAGGGGTGAGGGAAGAGGGGCAGCAGAAAGCAGGGCCATGTTATGAATTCTGTGGGCCCTGGACACTTTGCCTTTCTCCATAAAAAATACTAAACCTTATATTTGTGCCTTAGTATTTTATGGCTGCATTGGTATAAAGATAAATATATTAACATCACATATTAAAGCATGTTCTGTAGTCTGTAAGTTTACTTTTTTCTTTCTAATTATAAAAGGAATGAAAACAGTGGGGAGGGGACCCTAGAAGTCTTGTGAGCCCCAGGCCCTGTGTCTCCTGTGCTTGATGGAGCAGTCGGGGCCCTGGCAGGGGGAGAGGCAGAGAGGGAAGATGAAGAGAGGAGGGGACAGGGGTAGAGGAAGAAGAGAAGGGGCTGCAACACACATCAAAGACATCAAGGCTGCAGTGGAAAGTAGTGTGCCGCAGCTGAGCCTCCATCCTCCGCCCTTAGCCCAAGTGCTGGTACTCTCGGGCCGCCTCCTCTGAGGCCCCCCTCCCCATCTACCCAGCCTCACCTCTTCCTGGAAGCTTTATCTTTCCAGACGTCACCTGTCTGAAGCTGTGCCCTGTCAGATCAGATCTGCCACGGGACCCCAGAGTGGGGAACCACAGGCACTGAGGGTCGGCCACACCCCCTGCCCCTCACCCTGCGTGCCTAAGGTGCCGCCTCGCAGGCTGGCCCCGGCTCTCCTGCTTTGGTGGGCCACACCTGACACGCAGCCAGCAGCTTTGTTACCTTTTGCTCCCAGTAAAATGACCTTAACTTTGCAAGGCATTATGACTAATACCAAGGATTATGGCCATTAATATTTATGGTTGACACTCCCAGGAGGGGACTCGGTGCTAATTGGCACCTCTCTCGGTGCCTCATTTCTCAGTGAGACTTCCGATTTCCCCGCTGCTGTTCCAGGTTTCAGCCTCTCAGTTTCAAAGGGAAGTATTGCATGGGGCATTTCCTTATTTCTAGCTGGTTTTCTCATTTTGTGTTCTTAATTTCCTTCTGATTCTGTAAGCAGCCTAGAAACTTGCCAGATGCATTGAGGACTCCAGGATATTGGCAAAGGGCTGGGGTCGTGGCAGAGGGGGAGATGGCTGCATTGACTGACAAGAGAGTCTGTGCTTTTGCCCAGAGGAAGTGAAGAGGAGAGAGGCAAGGGGCAATGTGTACATTTGCCCAGAAAAAGCCCAGTCTCAGACACCCACGCCTTCCTCTTCTCTAATCAAACATTTTCTGATCTTTTTATATAAGATGGAATCTAAACCAATCCCTCCCAACACCCCATCTCTGGTTTGCTTGAACAGTGAGGGTGTTTGGGGCATCTGCATTTGGGGCCCAGATTGGAGAAGACAGATCACACTTCTCCCCCTTCTCAATTTAGGCTTTGGGGGTGCTGGAAGCTGATGTTGCCTGAGCTGAGAAGAGAGACGTACTTGTCATCTCTCCATTTCAGGTGGAAAATGTGTTACAAATGGCTATGTGTTGCCATGGTCGCCAAGGTGCTTCCTTCCAAGAGAAGAGGGGCGTGTCCTGCCTGGGGTCCCCACGTGGCCTCGCCCACTTCGGTGGTGCCCCCTCAGCAGGGGCTGGGCTGCCATCTCAGAATGCCTCTCCTGTATGTGAGTGGCACGCCAGGACAGCGCTGGGGTGGAATGGAGAGCTCCTACCCTGACGGGTTGGCCACTGCCCAGCTCCAGTACAGGGCTGCCATGCAAGGAAATGGGCGCAGTGTTGCCAAACCTGATTATCTAAGAGAAGTGAGAAATTTGAGCCATAGGCACACTGTCCCAATTATTTTTATTGTTGGCAAAGAAGGCAAATAATTCATTTTTTTAAAGAACTATGTGGGCCAAACAAAACATGGGCTGCCGTTGTGGTGGCCATGCTGCCATCTGAGCCAGGTGCATCGCTGACAAAACAGTGATCCCACTCAGCAACATTTTGGGATCACGGGGTCGGTGAATCCAGGAAGACAGCTTTGTAAGGAGATGCGAGGTGGGGCATGCCAAATTCCCAAAATAGACTTGGATTTAGAACTAGAAACTAATCAGCCAAATCATATGTCTCTAAATGATCATTCCAGATCTACCAGTTGATGTTGATCCTGGGGCCATGTATAATGGCCTGCAGCTCCCCCAACTTGCTGAGTGACCTTTAACTACAGTCTCCCATTCTCTGTGCCATGGTCTCCCCATCTGTACAGTGATGGGATTGAACCATTTTGGGGGTCCTGCTAGTGCCAACTGACCGTCCCTCCTATGTCATTCCTGAATGTTGTCCACAGCATTCACTCTGTGCGATGCCCAGGAATTTCCGGAGTTAGGGTTCCACTGTCAAGAGTGGGTCTCCCCCATCCCACTCACTTACTCTTTAACAATGGCATGTTGAACAACTGTGGCAGGCATTGAACTAGGAATGGGGATAAAGAAGTGGTATGACAGCAGGGTTCCTGTCCACATGGGCTCACATCCTACTGAAAGAAGCAGGAAAGATGGAGAGGGTCATCTGCATTTCTGCTCATCTGAATGGCAGGCTTGACTTATTACCTTTATTGCTGTAGCCAATGGCCATCTTTCTAGATTCCGCTGAGCTATTACAGTCTCTAGGAAGTCTTCCCTAACCAATTCTCCCACCCATTTCCACCTGGTGTCCCCATGACTCAGGATTTGGTTCTGATTGGTCTAAGGCAGGATTTCTCAACTTGGCAGTATTGATATCTTGATCATTCTGTTGTGAGGGGATGTTTAGCAGCATCCCTGGCTCTACGTACCAGATACCAATAGCACACACACACAATTATTATAACCAAAAATATCTACAAATGTCTGCAAATGTCTCCTGTCTCCAAATGTCCCCTGGAGGGAAAAAATCATCCCTGGATAAGAACTGCTGGTTTGAGATAATCATGGTGGCCCCATTCCTTTTGCCAGTGATGGTTTAGGTGTGGGTATGTGATGCCACCCATCAAGTCTGCTGGAGAGTTTCTGGGAAGGTTTTTTTCTATCTCAGAGAATGGTAGGAGGATGAAAGGATCTTTTTTCTTGCTCTTGAATGTAGCCATACCTTCACATGATGGCTAGAGCAATGGCAGCCATCTTGGGTCCATGAGGTAAGCCATCCTGGAAATGGAGCCAGTCCTCTGAAGAATTTGGATCTTTGACAATATTGTTGAGTTCTTCAATTATGGGGTAACCCTGTCTCAGGATTTTCTGTTATGTGAGATAATAAATCCCCTAGTTGTTTGAGCCTCTTTTATTCATTTGCTCTTTAGCACTTTATAACCAAGCATTCGTTTTTTTTTAAGGTATCATTGATACACAATTTTATGCTCAGGTTTCTCATGAGCAACACTGTGGTTACTACATTCCCCCCTATTATCAAGTCACCACACACTCCATTACAGTCACTGTCCCTCAGCATAGTAAGATGCTACAGAGTCACTACTTGTCTTCTCTGTGCTATACTTCCTTCCCCATGCCCCCCTTATATTATGTGCACTAATCATAATACCCCTTTTCCCCTTATCCCTCCCTTCCCACCTACCCTCCCCAACCCCTTTCCCTTTGGTAACCACTAGTCTATTCTTTGGTTCTGTAAGTCTGCTGCTGTTTTGTCCCTTCAGTTTTTGCTTTGTTGTTATACTCCACAGATGAGTGAAATCATTTGGTACTTGTCTTTCTCCGCCTGGCTTATTTCACTGAGCATAATACCCTCCAGTTCCTTCCATGTTGTTGCAAATGGAAGGATTTGTTTTCTTCTTATGAACCAAGCATTCTCTTTAGTGAAGAACATTCCTCACAGATAGATCATAAATCATACTTCAGACTTTAGCTCACGTATGAACTTCCTTAGAGAGCCCTCCTCTGTCCTCCCATAGATATTAGGGCCCTCTTGTTATTCTCAACTTTTCTTTGGTGGCATTTATTCCAATTTATGTTGATATTTTGTGGTCTACTAAGGCCTATCATCCTTCACTAGACTGTGAACTCCATGAGGACAGGAAACTTGTTTTTATTTTTTCTTAGTACCCAGTGACTAACACAGTGTCTGGCACGTAGTAGACCTTTAATAAGTATTTGTTGAATTAATGAATGAATGAAGTAAATGGGGAAATGGATGGACAGATTTGTGGATGGATGGATGAGTGAATGAATAGATGGATGGATGGATGGATGGATGGATGGATGGATGGATGGATGGAGACCTGAAAGGTATGTGTTTGCAGTTCTGCCTGTATACTTTGGTGGGAAATTTTCCTCAGGCCTGCAAACTGCAAAGCTGACCTAAAGCTTCAGAAGTAAATAGAGGGTCCCTGAAAAGCATCCCTTTACACTGAGGAAAGAAAGCCTGTGAAACTGCATCATGCAAATGCTTCATAAAGCAGCAGTTTTGTCTTCTTGCTTGAACTCTAACATCAGGGTTATTTGAGAAGTGGTTATGGAGTCCACAGTCTATACGCAGCATGCCAGACATTGGAAGGAATGATGGAGACAAGAAAAACAGCACAGATCTAACCTTGGGTCCCTGGGTGTGTGGGGCCCTGAGAAAAGATGTGTGGCTATATTCAAATGAAATCTGATTAAATGTAGAGAATCATCATATCAGAGGCAAATAGGAATGCTCTGGCTGAAGCCCCCACCAAGACAGTGAAGGGATGAGTGGGGATTTCATGGTACAGGTGGGGAAACCAAGACCCATGAGAGCAAGGAACTCACTTGACAGGGGCACCCCAGCAAGTGGCCCCAGGTCTCAAATTGGACAAGTCCCATGTACTATGATATAGCTGAGAGCGCCACACACTGGCTGTGTGACCTTGGGCCGGGAATTTCTCCTCTCTGAGCCTTCATTTCCTTGCCTGGATAATGGGCGTGATGACACTCTCATGCCCTCAATGAGGCTGTTTCATGGCTTCAGTGAGATACCACAAGTAGAGCAACTGGACACCCAGTGGTGTGCAGTCATCACGCTGCGTTCCTTTTCTCCTCTGTGGTTGGGATATCTGGGAGGGTTACCTGGAGGAGGTGTCCTGTAGATTTTCAACTTTCTAGGAAAGTCTCTGAGGTGAATCCTTGGGCTCTGAGTTGAAATCCTGTCTTGAAATCCAGAGGCATCCAGGCAGATAGCTTGGGGCTACCCATGCTGGGGACATTTTCTCGTTTGTGTATTCCCCCTTCTAAAGTTCCACTGTCATGGGAATGCTTCTCTTGGTCTTTTTTAAAAATGGTTTAGTTGGTATATAACTCACATGGCATAAAATCACCCATTTAAAATGTAAAATTCAATAGTTTTTTATTATATTCACAGTTATGCAGCCAATACCACCATCTAATTTTATGACATTTTCATCACCCCAAAAAGAAGCCATTAACAATCACTCTTAATTCCCACTTTCCCTCAGCTCCTGGCACACTTATCTAATTTCTGTCTCTCTAGATTTTCCCCTTCTGGATGTTTCACATAAATGGAATCACACACTACTTGGCCTTTTGTCTCTGGCTTCTTTTGCTTAGCACATGTTTTCAAGGTTCATCGATGTGGTAGCATGTCTCAGTACTTCATTCCTTTTTATGGATGAATAATATTCCACTGTATGTATACCACATTCTGTTTATACCTCGTCAGTTGATGGACATTTGGATTGTTTCCACTTTTTGGTTATTATGAATAATGCTGCTATGAACTTCCATGTACAAGTTTTTGTGTGGATGTAGGTTTTGAATTCTCTTGGGTATACACGTAGCAGTGGAATTGCTGGGTTGTATGACAACTCTGTTTAACATTTTCAGGAACTGCTCTCTTGGTCTCCCTCTTCCCCCAAGATTGTGCAGTATAATTCAGGGCAGGTCTGTCCTTGGGGATCAAGGCTTTGACTTCATAGCTGGGCATTTCCAAAGTCTCTTCCCCTACCCTAAAATTCTAAGGGATGCCCAGCCCACAGTAAGATGCCATGGATCCAAATCCTGCCTCTACCACTTCCAGGTTGTGTAATCTCAGGTAGGTGACTAAACCTCTCTGAATTTCTATTGCCTCATTTGCAAAATGAGGACAAATGCCATTTGTAGCTTTAAAGATAATCATGAGTCAAAATGAGGGACTGTGTGCAAAAATTATTTGTAAAAGCTAAAAACAGCTAGAGATGTTATTTATTCATCCAACATATATTTATCAAGCACCTATTATTTGCCAGGCATTATGTTGTGTGGTAGGGATGGAGTTGTGACCAAGGCAGAAAAAGTACATGCCTTCTGAATTTTATGTTCTAGTCTTTTCAATCACAGGTTGTGGCCAGCTGCTCTATAACTTGAGCAAACTGTGCTTCTTTTTTAGGCCTCAGTTTTACCACCTGTAAAATGGGTGGGCTGGATCCATCCAGGTCCCCTACTTCTCCTCTCAGCTCGTCAGTAAAATGGGCACAAATATACCATACAACACAGACTCCCAAATTCCAGGCAGCAACTTCATGGGGACAATGAGGGTGGGCTTTTCCTAGCTGCTCAAAATAGTCAAAGGTGGTCTGTCTAGGATGGGCATATAGACTGGGATTAGCTCCCTCACCTCAACATCTCTGGGACTTAATGACACCCGCATTCCCATGCTGCTCCTTGCCTAATTGGCACGATTCCATTATATCTGCTAGTTCCTTCCCATAACGGAACCCAGCCTGGTGGTCCAGACCTAGCTGCCCAGCCACAGCTGAGAAAGGGGCCCCCCGGGAGTGTATATTCCTCACAAAGAACAAAGATATAGGCAGCAGCTGAACATAGACATGGAAAAACACCGCTTTTTGTTTTGTCTCTGCAAGGGTGGCTGAGTGATCCACGGCAGGAGACCCAGTGTCTGTACTGGAAACACTGTTATTATAAGACAGCCAGAGGAGGAAGCTGGTTGCCAAGGGTGCTGGTGGGAGACATCAGCCCTCTCACCCCTGTGTGCACTCCTGGCTGGGGTTTGGCCTGAAGAGAACCCCGAGCCAGGCTTGATATCAAGGGTGATTCTCATTCTCACTTCCCACACCACTGCTAACTTGATCATGTCCCTTTCTTTGCTCCAAAATCTTCTGCAGCTCCCCATTAGGATCAGTTGAAGTGACTTAGCAAGGCATTCAAGGCCCTCCAGATTCTGGCCCCAAATGACTTTGCTGACCTCTTCCCACTCCAGACTACATATCAGCAGTCCTAGAACTTGCCCTGTGTTTTCATGCCTCTAGGTCTTTGCTTACCCAGTACCTTCACCTAGAATGCCCAGATTAGTTCAGAAACTAAATTCTGACTGATTGAGGCAAAAAAATTGCTGTGCTCCATTCCCTCCGTCCAAAACCTAAGACCCTTAGAGACTCAGATTGCAGACCTGGATTGCAAGCACAAAGGCTCCTGGAGTTTGTGTATGGCCACATAAATGAATGAAGAGGCCCAAGTGGAGCCTCTGGCAGACCAGAATGCTCATGCCTGTCTAAAGGGGTGACCACTACTCAGCCCCAGCCACTTACTGTTACATATGCAGGAATGTATAGCTTGATCTTCAGGTTTTTCAAGAGAAGTTAAAAGTTGGGATTTTAAAATGAGCTTTCCCAAGTTTTATATGTGTTAGCAACTAATTCAATTGTTTTGAAATGCTATATAGATTAAGCAAACATATCTGTGGGCCAGATTCAATTTACAGGCAACCAATTTTCAATTTCCCTCTCCTTGTTACAAACAGAAGAAACTAAGTCTCTGTGTTATATACGTTATATACACATTATATATAATATCTATATGTTATATATATGTGGCCTTATCCAAAAATAGCTGGAATTGGATGCTTTCGCTTAGGTGGTCTTGATAGTATCTCTCTGAGGAGATGAGATTTGTGCAGAGATCTCAAGGGAGTTAGGGAGTCAGGCGGTAGCTATCTGGGGGAAGAACTTCTCAGGCAGATAAAACAGTGCAAAGGTCCTGGGGCAGGAAAGTGCCTGGTATGATCAAGGAACAGCAACAAAGTTAATAGGCTAGAGTGAAATAAGAGAGGGGGACTGCTGAAGAGGATGAGGAGAGAGAGAAAACCAAGTCCGGATCTATACAGGGTCTGTAGGACCTTGCATGGAATTCAGGACGAACAATTGAGAGGACAAATTGTTGAATGAATGAATGGATGGATGGATGGATGGATGGATTCCAAACTGCTTTCCCTGGAATATTCATATTTGTGGTGGATGTGTGGGTGTGGCTGATCGGTCCTAGGTTCTGAGGTCTTCTGAATTATCCTGGAAGATGCATCTGTGGTAACATCTCCAAGTTGCCAGCAGTCTAGCTGTTGTAACAGTACTTGGTTAGAAGCCTCAGATGGAAAGGGTCTTCATGAGAGTGGGAACAGACAAACTGAGAGGAACCAAGGCAGAAAGAGATGGCGCTCACAAATGCCCATTAAGTCAAGCCTCGTCCCTGCAAGCCAGGGACACCAGGCCCCCATGAGAGAACTTTGAGCTCACCAGTGCACCCATGATATTTCCTTATCACCAAGTCCTCACAACCCTCACAACAACCCCTGGTGAACCCCCTGGTGATGGCATGCCACAGGCCTGCTCCTGTCCTTGGCTACACTCAGGCTATGAGGCTATTTTCTGCCTTGATCAGGCACTGGCATCCCAGCTGCTGGCAAGGGAGTTGGGTGGGGTTGCCATGGCTACCCTTGGGCATGGATTTCCAGAGATGCTCCCTGCACCCTCCCAAGCCTGCCACTGCTGATTGCTGGGGGAGAGCGTGACTCACCGTTAAATATATCACAGCCGTCCCAAATTGGCGGCTTAGCCCCAGCAGCCGGATATGGGGATAGGCAGCATCTGGGGGCGAGTAGGGTTGGGAGGCTGAGTGGCATGACCTTCCATGCATCTCTGAAGCCTTCAGCTCCTGTCACTCCCAGCTGTTACCTTTCCCAACCCCCTGATCGGATCTTCTGCCTTTTCCAGTCTGCCTGGGTTTTGATCCAAGCTCTGTCACTTGCTAGCTGTGTGACCTTGAACAAGAAACTTCAATTCTCTGCACCCCAGACTCCTCATCTGTAAAATGGGTGATGTGAGTGTGGGCTGTCAGAATTATTGAGGGCCTGAGATTATACTTTGCTAGCAAGCTAATGAGTGAGCCTGCCACATTTCGTGGATGCTGGCAGAAGACAGGAGACCCCTGGGTCAGAGGCAAAGGACTTGAGCACTCACGGCCCAGCAGCTGCATGAGCTTCACATTGCCAGAAGTTTTCTTGGCCCCAGGTTCCATGAGAGCACTACGAAGTGACTCAGATGGATGCTGCACCACCTGGACTTGTCAGAACTGAGGCTCCCCAAGCTTGGGAATCCCCCAATCTTATAAGGGGGCTACTGGCATAGTGACCTAGTCCTTGCTCTGGGGCAAGACATTATCTTTATTATACTGGTTGGGAAACACTCTGTCCTCTGCCTAGAAGGAAATACTTTTTCTGTCTTCTGAGGCTGTTTACTATACAGACATCCTTGAGAAGATAGTCCAGAACAAAGCTCTCAATGTCTCTTGGTCAGAAGACATGCAGACCTGGAAATGCCCATGGAGAATTCTCTCCCAACACATCTTCATAGGGCTGTTGGGAGGAGCAAATGAATTCATACATGTAAAATGCTTTGTACAGTGCCTGGCATACATAGTGCTTAAAAAGTGTTAGCAGTTATCATTATTATCTCAGCTTTCATTCTAACCATAATATAATCTCATTTTGACTTGTAGGAAGTCAGAGAGACCTTCTGCTCTGTGATTTCCCGTTAGGTGACTAAGAAAATCACAGCTTCTATCCCTTACGATCAGTACATACCCATTTGTCTCCTGTGCTCCACAATGCTTTTATGACTTCCCACATCCCACCCCCATCTCCTCCCTCTGATTTATCTGGATTCCCTTTTTAAATGGCCTTGTTAGGGAATAACTTACATACCATAAAATTCATTCATAAGTGAGCAATTCCATAACTTTTAGTAAATGTACAGAATTGTGCAGCCATCACCATAATCCAGTTTCAGAACTTCTCCAAAAGAAACCTCTTGCCTACTTGCATTCACTCCCCTTTCTCACAGGCAACCACTAGTTTCTGTTTCTATGGACTCATCTCTTCTGGACATTTCATAGAAATGGGATTATACAATATGTGGCCCTTTGTATCTTGCTTCTTTCACTAAGCATAATGCTTTATAGGTTCATCCATGGTGTAGCATGAATCAGTACTTCATTCCTTTTTATTGCTGAGCAGTATTCCACTGTTCAGATAGACAATAATTTGTATCTAGGTACCTTCACTGGATTCCTGAGAGAATTTTCCAAGATAATTCTGATGAAAGCTTTTCGGGCACCATCAGTTATGGAGCAGGCATTAGCTATTATTGCTCAGATCCCTGGGCCTTATCCTGTCATCATGGCCTTTTTGGGAATTCTAGCTAACTTAAAATAAGATAGAGAAACAGTTCGGCAGATGGACTTTTAGAGACTTTTAAAATCACTTGACAAACCTACTTCCATGAAAAGCAGGCAAACCAGTTTCCATGGAGCTAGTCCAAGCCCTGGGAAAAGGTATTCACAAAGACTCTAGAGGCTGAACTTCCCCCATCTCTTTTCAATTCCATCTCCATGGAGGCACCGCACACTCAACAGAAAAGAAGAGCAGAAGAGAGATTTCTGATGCTTTCCAAGACCATGGCCTTATTTCCTTTGGTATTCCAAATAGGACTATAGCTACCAGCTAACTCCATGTTCATGAAAAAAATCTAAACTCCTGAATTAAGGGGAAACCATTCTCTACCTTTGCCACTTTCAGCCCTGACCATGGGGGATCGATCCAAAGGTGTGTTTGGTTAACAGAAGATGCTCTCTCAAATAGGAAAGAGTCCAAGACTGTTCTTAGCTATTCTAGTTGATGAGACTGGAGCAAGATGGGGAAAGTCAGCAGATGAAGTTTTCTGGCCTCATTTTTTTTGCCCTTCTTCAAATAATCAGACCTCTCTGTTGTTATTGAAGTCCTATATCTGGATTTGGGGTACCTGCAAGACCAGGAAATTCCTTCCAAGTTGGGAAGATACTCTGTTTATCTATTGGTACGTGACAGGCCACCCCCAAAACTTAGTGGCATGAAACAAAACCAACCATTTATTTATTTGTTCATGAATCTGCAACTTGTGCAAGGGGTAGGTAGGGCTGGTCCATTGGGGGCTATCAACTGGGGCTCACTAACACAGAGAGTTGTTCCTGGCTGTCGGTTCCTCTCCATGGAGTAGTGTGAGTTTCCTAACAGCATGGTGGCCAGGTTCCAAGAGTGAGGTACTGAGAAACAGGAAGTGAAAGGTGCTAGTTTCTAAAGGTTTAGGTCTGAAACTGGCACCACATAATTTCTGCCACAGTCTCCTGAACAAGCAGATGCAGAGCCCAAATTCCTCTTAATGGAAGAGGGGTGAAGAATGTGGAAGTAAAGTTTTAAGACTGATGAGGCTGGCAAGTTCATGGCATGTCAGGTCAGGAGGCTTTGGAAGAAAATGCACCACAGGACGATTAAAACATAAGGGCCTATCCAAAAACAAGGCCTTCCTTACCACTTTATGTTGGCCAGAGTTGGTTTGGGTCAAATTTCATTTTGCCTCATGGGCCATGTGTGAAGCAGGTTCCTACCCTGTCTGTTTTATGATCCCAGGCCGGGGTCTGTCCCCATGACCCTGCCCCACGCAAAGGGCCTTGCATTTGGAAATCCAGGCCTTCTTACCCAGCTTTGGGTCACAATGTCTTCTCAGAACCGGGAAGACCCACAAGCTCACTGGCAGAACAGCACAGATGTGGCTGCTCTGTGTCCCTCAACACCTTCTTTAATGGAATCCAAAGAAAGCTTTCCAAACACAACTTCCCTCACCTCCCACTGAAGCTTTTAGGAGAAAAATGCCAGAGCATTCGGGAGCTACAAGTTATAACTCCAGCCTGAACTCAGGGTGCAGCATGTCTGGCCACCTTGTCATTTGGATAACCTAGAATCATTATTTTCTCAGGCCCTGGCCTGCAGGCCTGTGCGTACCTACATGGCTGTCTTAACAGCAGATTGCCAGTGAATGTTCTTTGGTGATCTTCTCTTGGATTCAGGATGAGAAGGCAAGGATTTGAATGCTAATTTATCCTTTTAGCATCTGTGGAACGTCAGGAAAGGCATTTCACTTCTCTGAGCCTTGGTTTCCTTTTCTGGTAGGCAAGGATACAATTCAATAAGGATATCGTGAGGATTAAGTAGACAATGTACATAATACATTCCACAATGGGCTTCACCAACACTCAGTAAATGGTAATTATCATTATAAATGATTATTTCTGCATAATAATGGTTTTCTCTAAATGAGAGCCAACTCCAAGGAAAGCTGACTTTGTATAAGATCTCATTTGCTATTTACAAAGGAGTAATCCCTGGTTCCTCTTTGCTTCCTTGTAAACTACATCTGAAGCAAGATTTCATTCTACATATTTTCCATTGAACTCCAAAATGTCCTTGTGTTTGTTTGACTGCACTGAGGACACAGAGTGTGCTTTGCCTCCAATCACAAAAATCTGCTGGCTGGGTACTGTCACTGCGCTGATGTGGACATGTGGCCAGCTGATAAACTGACCAACCCCAGGGGAAAGCTGGGTTTGTATTTCTTGGAGAGAAAGATCTACAAGACATTTTGAGCCCATTGGTCCCATCAGAGCCCTGAGGACTCTGTTGGGAGACCAGGAATTCATTCATTTGTTAGCTTCAACAAATCTTTATTTAGTATCGACTGTACACCAGCCCCTTGCTAGGCGCTGAGGATATAGCAATCAAGAAAAAGGGCAAAGGCCCCCGGGCTCATGAAGCCTGCACTCCAGAAGGGAGAGAATAGTAATAAACAAACAATAAGACAGAATTAAATATATAGTATCTATCCAGAGATGTAATATGTCAGGAGTAAGTGGAGAGGAATTGATGGGGGTGGGGATGCCATTTGAAATAGAAAGAACAGGTCAGAGAAAGCTGTTCTGGGGAGGTGACACTTGAGCAGAGACGCAAGGGAAGTGCAGAAAGGAGACAGGCATAGATGTGGGGCGGAGGGGACAGCCGGGGCAGAGCCCTGAGCCTGCAGAATGCCTGGTGTGTTCCAGGAGCAGCCAGAAGGCTGCCATGGCTGGAGTGCAGTGAGGGAGGACTGGAATGGAGAGTGCTAGGTCAGAGAGGTAAGGAGCCAGGCCATGCAGGGCCTTGTGGGCCATTGTTAGACTTTAGTTTTTGCTCTGAATGCAGTCAGCAAAGAAGAATGAAATGATCTGGCTTAGATTTTAACAGGACCCTTCTGGATAAATGTAAGATATGGACTGTGTGTTATTATAGGAGACTAGGACAGATGCAGGAAGATAGTGAGGAGCTGACTGCAGCCATCCAGGCAGGAGAGGATGGTGGTCTGGCCTAGGGGAAGCGTGGGGATGGTGAGAGGTGGGCACATTGCAGGTACCTCTTAAAGGCAGATTGGACAGGTCTTACTCTGAGATGCCCTGTTGCTGCTGGCTCAGTGCGCCTCACCCATCACCAGACTCAGCAGGACAGTCTTAACTGGAGTTATCTGGCCTCTTCCCAGCACTCTGCCCACCTGGCTAGAAGGGGCCTCTCCCATCCACACCTTGGGGACCAAGGCACCTAGCTAAGCCCACGTGAGTTTCCCCCAAGGGGTGTGTCAGAGAGAGTGCTGGACATGTAGGACACCCTCCACCTGTGTAACCTGAGACAAGTTGCTTCCCCACTCTGAATCTCAGCTTTGCTGCCTGTAAAATGGGGGTAAGAAACCAGCCCTGCTGCCTCCTAGGGTAAGCGTGAGAATCAAGTAAGACTCAAGCCTAGGCATGACCTTCAAGGACAGTGAAGAGCAATGCTCATGAACGAGTTAGATTTGTACACATTATTAGCAGTGCGATTTGGTCATTTGAGCTGTTGGGAAACTTTGACCTTGGTTCAGGTCAGGCCACAGCCATGGCTAAATCAACATCTCTCACTTTGATGTAATGGTCAAAAACCTGGACTCTGGGGACAGAACTGGGTGAAGCTTCTAGCTTGGCCCTATGAGGGGCTGTTTCCAGCAGAGACATCTAAAAAACAGAAACAGCCCCCAACTACCGGTTTGTAGCAAGACCATCTATAGGCTGGCATTCCCTCCTGCCTACAATCACCAGGAGCCCCCAGTGGCAGGCCTTGCCCTTCCTCTGCACCCTGGTGAACTCATCACATTCTCCTGGGAACAGCTAAATGTAGGACTATGGATTTACTATTTCTATTCTCTGAGCCTCCCTGGTCTCTCCCAGAAGAGAACTGGGACAGAGAGGGTCCCCTCAGGCCAAGAGAAGCCTGGGAGACTTCTATTTTTTTGAGACTCCTAGAATATGACTTTATTTAAAAAAACAAAAACAAGAAAAAAGGAAAACATCCCTAAAGTTATGGTACACTTAAAATACTAAATTGAACAAAGTCATCCTTTTGACCAACCTACACAAAATTATAATGCAATATACATGTGATGCTCACAGATAGCCACGGGATTGGTTGTATTTATTTATACATATCTCTATGTTAAATTCATGGTTCCCTAGCAGTGAACCAGTAATGAGATGCAGGGGTAGCATGGCTAGATAACACAGTCTTTTCTCATTGCTGGCACTGTGTCCCTGTTTGTGTATGTAACCCATTTAGAGATAAGTCAAGATTCTAAAAATATTGGAATGTCAGTTTCCTGAGTAAGGTAATGTATTTTCTTGGTATGAAAGTCAAAGTGCTCCAAAGGGCACACAGTGAAAAGCCCTTCTTCTGCCTCCATCCTCAGTCCTCCTCCCCAGAAGCATCCACTGTTACCAATTTCTTCTGATCTCTTCCAGAAATAATTTATCCATGTATAAGTAAATCCAAACCTACATATATGTATATTCTTTTCTCATTGTTTTATTTAAATGGGAGCTGGTTACACATCTGTTCATCTTTCTCTTGTCTGCTAACAGCATACCTCAGGGATTGTTCCCTATTTGTGCATATTAAGCCACCTCATTTCTTTTTTACAGCTGCATAGTATTCTGTTGTGTGGATGGCCCACTATGGATTTAACTTCTCCCCAGCTGATAGACACTGAGACTGTTTCCAAACTTTCTGATCTAATGAACTATGGTGCAGTGAATAACCTTATGTTTATATCATGAAAACTTGTTAAGACCCTGGGCCAAAAGGCCCCTCTTTTGCACATCCCCTACCTCTCTTCCTGGAAGCTGAGGCTTGGTTAAGGACAGCATCAGAAGATGGGGGAAGAACATTCCAGGCAGAGGGGACTGCAGAGCAAAAATTAGCTTGGTACATTGGGAGAACAGCAAGAAGGCCATGGTAGCTGGAGTAGAACACATGAGAGAGGTTAACAGGAGGTGAGGTCACAGAGGTCTTAGGGGGCAAGTGTGCCATGGTGGTGTGAGAGGGGGTGAGTAAATAAAGCCACATCTGTGACAACTTAAAGGACACTATATCCCAAGAGGCAGGTATCCTCTAATCTCTGGTTGCTGGAAAGACTGGTGGCTCTTCCCCTGTTGGGCCCCCTGACCTTTCCCCAAGGTCACCTGCAGAGAAGTAAGAGCCCAGTGCTCTGCCACAGGGCTGAGACCCACCAAGGCCTTCAGTGGATTTGGCTGTGGCCTCTCCCGGTTCCCACACTGGCCTGGACCAAGCACACCTTAGGAAGGATGGGAATCCGTGGGAGGCTGAGGTGAGGCTGGGCTCAGAATATCCCACTACCTCAGCCACCCTTGAACACTTTTTCCTCCATCTTTGTGTGGTCAGCCCCTCTGTCTGTCTCAGTTCAAAGGTCACCTTCTCAGGCCACTAAATACCAGGTTGCCCCATCTCTTTGCCCCCACCCACCTGCCAACCCAGACCATCTCTCTGTTTGGAGCCACCGTAAAGGCTTCTGGTTTCAAAGCCAGAGAACCCAGTGGCACTCTGTAGGCAGCCTGCTTCCCACCCATCTGTGTGGAACAAGATGCAACAGGTAAACATGCATTAAGCATTCAGAACAGGGTCTGTTGCAAAGAGGGTGCTCAGAAAGGCCGGTCATTGGCTTTTCCGCCTGGTGCTGGTCCCTCACCTTAAGCTCTCTGTCCTTGTGCTCGTTACTTGTGTATTGTCTGTCTCCTGCTCTGAACCATGAGCTCAGGAAGGGGATGTTGCTGGTTGGGTTCAACCCTGTGCCCCAAAGGGACATTTACAGAGACCTTGAAGGAGTAGCTGGCGTTATCCTGGGCAAGAGGTGCACATAGCCCATGCGCATCCCCTCAAGGACAGCCTGGTGTGGGCAGTGGGAGGGATATCTGGGCTGTGGGGTGAAGAGTGCGGAGAAAGAGAGGAGGACTGGGAGGTGGAAAGAGACAGATCCTGCAGGGCCTTGAGAGCCATGAGAAGGAGTCTGGATTCATTCTGAAGGTACTAGGGAGCCACAGAACGCTCTATGGTGGAGGAATGACAAGGTCAGATGTTATAGAAAGATACTTGGGATGCTCTGGAAGAAGGGGTTAGAGGAGTCAAATCTGAACACTACTTCCTTTCTCCCCTCAGACTCTCTCTCTCTCTCCATCCCTTCCTCCCTCTCTGCCCTTTCCCTTCCTTTCTTCTCTCTTTCTCCCCCTCTTCCTCCTCCTCCCCTCTCTCTCCCTAACTCCTCTTTTTTCTCTTCTCTCCTACCATATTCTCTCACTCACTCCTGCTTTCTGGCCTTCTCTCCCTCCCCACCTCTTCCCAGAACAAAATTGTAATTCATCTTCCCCTCTCTGGCTGGCCCCGGCTCCCTTCCTCTGGCACAACTCATTATTTTAATTAAACTCTGGGATCTGTTTTACTAACCTGACATCTTGCTTAGGGAAACCAAAAGAGGAGTTGCCTGGGGCCAAGAAAGGGAAGCTGCCAGGGGATGGTGGAAAGGTTTCCATTGCCTACCCCAGGAAGGGGCCCTCTTCCCCCGGCCAAGCCCTTAAAGGGACAGCGGAACAGCAGTTAAGGTTTAGAGGTCTGGCTTGGCTCTGAGCCCCATCATTTATTCAGGCAAGCCATTACTCTCCATGCCCTTGACTGAGCTATGAAATAGGGTTATTAATAGTTCTTCTCTTGTAGGGGTTTGTGAAGTTTCAATGAGTTAACACAGTGCTTTTCAAACTGAGGATCATAAAATCAATTTAGTGGGTCACAACCACCACCAAAAAAAGAACAAAAGTGCCAGAGTGCATTATCATAATAAGGACACATGTTGTTTATTTCAGGGGGGATGTGCTCTCTGGGTCATTTTATAAATGTATCTCTGACTCTTCTAGAAGGCTTGAAAGCTACAATTAAAGTGCTTAGAAAAGTTTATACAGTAGGTGCAAACTGTGGTTGCTGATATTGTCTTGCAAAGCAAGAAAAGATTTCCTTTTTATTTCCCTGTAATGTCAGTGGTTTTGACCCATTTTATACATGGGGAGACTGAGACTCAGAGAAAGAAAAGGCTACCCCAAGCTATTTGACCAAGCCAAGGTGCAGATACTGGCCTGACCCAGCCTGAGTACCACCCACCCTCCCATCTAGAAGCTAAGGGTAGCAGGACTTGGGGCAGAGGCTGGGCCATATGGGTTACCCCACAGGCAGCACAAACCCCCCACCCAGTGATCTTGCCTCTACAGTTCCTGAGGGAAACCCCAGAGAGGAGAAGGCTGCAGTTTTTCTGCCTCCTCCTGAGCTTTCCAGAAGCCATCTAGTCTAGAAGAGATCCCCACATAGGGCAGGGGAAGATGGGGTGGCTGATGCAGGGCTGCAAGGAAGGGGCAGCCAGTGTGGCAGGGTCTGCAGACTGCAAGGGCCATCAGGAGGATTCTGTGAGGCCAGAAATGAGAACAAGCCCCCAGCTGAGAGGTGGGAGGCCTGGGTTCCAGGCTTGGTTCTGCCACCAGCAGGGCTGTGTGCCTGAGGGCCAGTTCCTTCCCTTCTCTGGGCCCCACATTCCACATCTGGACAATGGCATGTTGGCCGTGACCAATCAGATGTCTCAAAAAGGCTCCCATGAGTCTGTGATTCTGATTCTGAGGAGTCTCAGTTCCCCTCTGTAGAAGGCCTTGTATATTATTCAACCAACAGACATTTACTGAGCACCTACTATGTACCAGGGAACTGGAGACACATAGGGGATCAAGTCACACACACAGTCACTGCCCCCTCATAGAACCTACATTCGACAATTAACAACTCAAGAAGGAAATGACTAAACCCTGAAAGAGGGTCTTGGGATAACAAGTAAGGGGAGTGCCACTTTACCAAGGTGGTCAGGAAGGCCCCTCAGTGGAGGTGACACCTGAGCTGACACCTGAAGGATGAGAGGAAAAGAGATCTGCAGAGATCTCGGGAGGAGCATTCCCACCAGTGAGAGCTGCAGGCTCAAAGGCTGGAGCAAGTCTGGGGTGCAGGTGAGCAGCAAAGAGGCCACATGGCTGAAACAGTGTGAGTGAGGGCTGGTGAGGTGGGAGAGGTAGCAGGGCAGACCAGGCAGGTTTTTACTCCAAGTGCAGTAGGACACTGGGGACCTTTGAGCAGGACAGCGACAGGATTGATGTAAGTTTTAAAAAGATGGCTCTGAGCGAGGGCTGGACTGAATGGGGAGGGAGGACGCAGGGACACCAGCCAGGAGGCCAGCACACTAGGTTTTGCAGGTGCATCAGGGGCCTGGGCAGGGCGGTGGCAGGGAGGCAAGGAGAAGTGGTCAGAATAGACCTGTTTCGAAGTCAGAGCCCACAGGACTTGCTGATGGACAGAGCAGTGGAGGAGAGCTCTCAGGGCTGTGGCCTGAGGATCTGGGAGGATGGAGGTACCATTTGTCCAGACAGGAAAAACCCAGTAAGAAGCAGGTGATAGAGGATCAAGAGCTCCACTTGACCTTGTTAGGTTTGAGAAGCCCCTGGGACATCCTAGTGTCAAAACAAACCTCCTCCCACCCAACCCAGCCCCACCAGTCCAGATGGCAGGTGGAGGGGAGCCTGCCTTATGGCAGAGATTAATTCCCATGACACAGTTCTGTCTGCCTATGGGTATCTGGGTCACCTGGACCGCAGGTCCTCACCCCTTAGAGCCTACCCCCCATCCTTTCCAGTTCTCTGGACCTGCTGCCCTGAGAACATTGAGGGAGGGAACCCAGAGCATTCCTTTTCCATGGCCCCTCTACAAACCCTGAATTTCCCTGCGTCTCTGCCTTTGCTCTTACTGGGCCCTCTGCCTAGAACTCCCTCTCCCCTCTTCCCTTCCCACATATACAAAGTCTTTCCATTTGTTATGTTAAGCCTAGAAGCCTCCAAGAAAACTTCCCTGGTTTCTACTAGAATAATAAGAACTATATTTTGAATGCCTACGATGTACCAAGCTCTGTAAAAGTAACTTATTTTTCTGATCTCATCTAATCTTTGGAGATAGATTATCAGCTCCATTGTACTAATGAGAAAGTTAAGGTTGAAGGAGGTAAAATTGCTATCTTGAGGTCATAGGAGAGAAGTGGCAGAGTGGGGGTTCAAATGCTATAGTCTCTGTCATGTTTTATAGGGTAGCTTAGGTACTTATCCTGCCTATGGAACTTTAGGCTCCTTAAAGGCATAGGTTGAGTTTATTTAGTTTCTGCATCCCCAGAATCTGGCACAGGCTCTCCATCAATGCTTGCCAGATGGATGGGCAGGTGGATGGGTGGGTGGGTGTGTGGGCAGGTGGATAGATGAATGGATAATGGATGATGCACAGAGAGATAGATGGTGGGTAAGTAAATGGATGGATGGACGGATGGATGAAGTAGAAAAATAGAGATAAGAAGTGAAGTGTGAGAGGTATAGAATTTCCATCTGAGAAAGCTGTTCTTGCATGTTAAGTCTGTAGTGAGGATCCCCTCTGACTTGGGAAGTGTGCTGTTAGGAAGCCAGCTATTTTCAGAGAAGATAGGGAACCGTGCACCACTTACTGAGCACCCACTCTGCACCAAGCACCATCCTCAGTACCTCATATGCATTAACTCAATCAGTCCCCATGGAAGCCTCGGGAGAGAAATACTGTTCTTATCCCATTTCTCAGATGAGAACACTAAGGCTCAGGGAAATCAAGACACTTGCCACAGGAGTGGGAACCCATGGATGACCAGAATACAGCCTGTTAGTGGGAGGTGCCCTGGAACCGATAGTACAGTGGCCCTGAGGGACCTCCCTCCCCAGAGCCTTTGCACTTGCTGGTCTCTTCCTGGGGCTCTCAGCCTCAGGCTCTTCTCATGGTCAGCTCCTCTCACAGTTAGAGTTTAGCTCAAACATCCCCTCTCAGAATGACCATTATAAACCACCCCCCTTTGCATGCCCCACAGTCATACTCAGAATCACTCAGGACACAGAGTTGGCCGTTGGGATAGAGACTCAAATAGCAGTGGCTAAAACAATATCAAAATTGTTTCTTCTCTCTTTGCTTCTCAGTAAAGAGAGGTCACTTCTTGAAATGTGATGTATGCATCTGAGGCTTGTGTGGCCTCAGCAGGGCGGGAGAGCACAGTAGTTCATTGCCACCTCTCTCAGCAGACACCAAATGGACCTTGCAAGAGGATCTTAGTCTCTCTGTGCCCCATTTCCTCATCTGAAAATAAGGTTGTCATAACATACTTATCTCATAAGGGTCTCAGGAGTGAATATATGCGAAGTGTCTAGAGTAGGGGTCAGCAAACCAGGTTCCACCGGCCAAGTCTAGCCCACTGCCTGCTTCTGAATGGCCTGCAAGCTAAAAATGGTTTTTACATTTCCAAGTCACTGACAAATATCCAAAGAATACTACTATTTTATAGCATGTGAAAATGATATGATATTCAAATTTCAGGGTCCTTTAAGGCTGATTGAAACACAGCTACGCCTGTTTGCTTCTGTTTGTCCCTGGCTGCCTTTGAGCTACAATGCAGAGTACAGTGGTTGCAAGAGATCATAGGGCACACAAAGTCTAAAATATTTACTGTCTGGCCCTTTACAGGAAAATTTTGCTGACCCCTGATCTAGAGAACATTGCCTGGCACACAAGCCTCATTGTGTAACTGTTCTTATCCAGGACCTTGGGAAGCAGCTGCTGGGTGGGGACCAGACTGCGTTTATGCACAGAGTGTGGGCCGCCCTCACTCGGTTTGTTATCTCCCTCACACTTGGAGTTAGATGTGACCCTCCCCATTTTATAGGTGGGGAAATTGAGGCTCAAATAGGTTACAGCACTTGCCCCAAATCACCCAGCTGGGTAAGTGGCAGAGTTGAGATTTGAACCCAGGGTCTCCTGGTTCCATTTACTGCCCCTTTCCCCCTCACTCCTACGCCGCACGCACTACTGCCTGAGGTGGCTGTGGGAAAATAGCAGCATCTGGGTCTCTCTGGTCCAGTAGTGGAATCACCTTGAAGAGTTTTCTTAAAATGCAGATTTCTGGGGCCTGCCACAGCCCTCCTAAATCAATTTCTTGGGGGAAGACCAGGAATCTACATTGCTAGTAAAATTAGCCAGGGGATTTCAGTATCAAAGAGGTGGTTTGGGGAGGAAGAGGTCCCCATGGACTATATAGGCTGTCAGGGAGAGCTTCCTAAAGAAGCATGGGCTGAGAAGTTGGACCAGTTCGGATGGAGAAAGGGCATTCCAGGCAGGGGAACCTGCCTGATCAAAGGTGGGGAGACAGGAATGAGGCCAGTATGTGCAGCGGGGTGTCATACCCAGGGGCAGGCTGCATACAGGCTAGCCAGGTTTCCAGGGTTGGGGTGATGGACAGGTTCTCCCATGAGCCCTGGTGCTCCTGAGAAATAAGACAGCTCTTGTACTGAAGGCCCAGAGCCTCTTCTTCCTCTGGGTTCTTAGAATAAATTGGAAGCTCCTCCCTCTGGCCTTCAAAACCCTGTGTAATCTGGCTCCTGCCTGCCTGGCCATCATCACCTCTGACCTCTTTTCCTTGCTTCTTCTACACTGGCCTCCTTTCTGGCTCTCAAACACACCTCTGCCCAGCCTCAGGGCCTTTGCACTTGTACCCTCTATCTTGCTGTGCTCATCCTCAGATCTGAGCTTAACAGGCATCCTCAGAGAAGCCTTTCATGACAAGCTGCCCCCCTCCCACCAACACAATCTCCCCATCACCAGTTAACTCCTTCCCTGCCAGTTTTTTAAGTCTGTTAGCTCCTCCTCTTCCCAAGGACAGTGACTTCCTGCCTCATTCCCTGCTCTGTCCCCAGAGCCCAGCACAGTGCATGGCCCACAGAAAATACTCAGTATATACTAAATGGGCATAAAATGTGAAATATGCCCAAGCCAGAGAAGGGATGAGCCAAGCTTCTGGTTAGTGCCCAGGGGGCTGCTGGGTAAGAATTTTGGACGAGAATTTTGTGGCATGAAAGTGGGCAGAGAGGTGTGTTGGAAAGAATTCTTAAATGAAAAGGCAGTTGGAGGAGACTTTTATCTCCTCTGCGCTCTGGAGAGGGGGTCACTCTGTCGCCTTCTAGATTTCTCCAGAGCACCCCCTGCCTCCACACACCCTGGAGCTAATGGCCACCCCAGCTCCACTCACTGAACAAGCCCAGAACATGCCTTCCACATGCATATTCTCGTAAAATCCTCAGGACAACTCAGTGACTGAGGAAGTATCACTGCCCCCGTTTCCCAGATGGGAAAACTGACTCAGAGAGGTGGAGGGACTTGTCCTAGATCTGGGATGAAACCTGAACACTATAACCCAGTCTGATTCCAGAGCCTATTTTCTCAGCCATCATGTTGTGCTGCCACCTCAGTCCTCACCATTCATGCCACTCCTCCATCCCACCCTAACACACCGTTGTCAGAAAGTCCTTCTGAGATCTAACTCTGAGACCTAAGGCAAAGCCTCAGCTCACCACCAGGATTCAAAAACAGCTGTTTCTGTTTACAGTGTAACTTCAGGGCTCAGTTCTAACCCGAAAGGCTTAGAGAGTGGTGAACAGAGAGGTCACAGAAAACCTGAACCCCAAAGGAGGTCAGTGCTCAGAACAAAGCTTCAGAGAATGGGCTGGAGGTCCAGGTGCCTGGGTTCAAATCCCAGCCCCTTATTTGTTTCTCTGGATGATTTCAATCAAGCCAGTGGCACTCTGTGTTTCTGTCTGCCTGTGAGGAAAAGAGGGGTCTTAACAGGCACACACCTCTGTCCAGAGTGCTTTGAGGTTTCAACTGGAGAAATCAAAGTATGGGTAGGAGAGGAAGTCCCGCTCCCAGGGAGCGGGGGACTAGCAGGGAGCCCCGGCCTGGTGGGGAGAAAGCAGGGGAGCATGCTGGCAAAAGTCAGAGAACAATTCCAGGTTGCAGTAGGAAGGCCGGTGGTTAATCACCAGGTAGGAAGACAAGGGGATCCTTTGGAACTGTGCCAGGAACTAGGGTGGCTTGATGTTTAGGCAGGACATCCTGACATCAGCACCACTGACATTTGGCGCAGGATAGCTCTGTCGTGGGAGCTTGTCTTGTGCACTGTACGATGTTTAGCAGCATCCCTGACCTCTGCCTGTTAGATGCCAGTAGCAGGCTCCCACCCCACCCCATACCCAGTGTGAGAACCAAAACTTACTCCATGGGGTTCATTGCCAAATGTCTCCTGGGGGAAAGTCACCCCTGGTTGAGAACCAGTGCTTTTAGGTAGAATCTAAAATATGGGCATCCAATTTACAGTTTTTAGCTCTCATGCAAGCCTCAAACATTGGTGATCAGCACAAGTACCTCCTGGCATCAGGCAGGTAACAACCATCAGCAGGTGGGCTTCAGCCTGAGAGCCTCCAATTTGAGACCTCTGTCCCAGAAGGTCAGGCTGATCCTAGAGGTCATTAATTATACAGATGGGGAGACTGACACCCAAAGAGGGGGAAAGACTTGGCCAGGTCACACAGCAGGACAATAGCAGAGCTGGACCTAGAACTAGACTCTGTTTCCCCATCTATAACATAAGGGATTCGACAGGATGGTCAGCAGCTAGCTGCTTAGCAAACTGCTCTCCTGCCAAGATTCAAGTGGTGCCTCCTGCAAGCAGGAAGTCTTCCCTCATCCCCCACCCCACTAAGGTAGATTTGACTTCTCCTAGGCCCCTCTTCCTTTGACCCATTTGCAATAATTTGTGTGTCTGTCCTTCTGCTACTAAACAGAAAGGAGGATTGGGTCTTGCTTTTGCAGACCCAGCAACTGGCCCAGGAATGATCATATTTAGCCTTGCCATAAAATTAAAATGCATTCATTTTTGTTTACCTCCATATGAAATAAACAGCCCTTCACTCATTTCATCAGTGACCAAAGTGCCTGGGGCACCCTACTAGACACTGCAGTTCTGCAATGAGCATAGCACACAGGTCCCTGTCCTGGAGCTCCAGCATAGAGCCAGAGACAGGCGGTACAGCTAATCATATCATACAAATATCTAAAATCATGTTGGCAGAGCCAGGAAGAGGGTGAGGGAAGTAAGGGTGCAACATTTAGATGCACCATTCATGCTCAGGCTCAGGGTCCTGCAAGTGCACACCTCACCCGGAGCCCAGCTCTTCATTTTGGTCTGACAAGTTTTTTGTTTTTTTGGGTTTTTTTGCTATTATTAATGTACAATTACATGAGCAATATTATGATTACTAGACTCCCCCTATTATCAAGTCCCCACCACGTACCCCATTACAGTCACTGTCCATCAGCATAGTAAGATGCTATAGAATCACTACTTGTCTTCTCTGTGTTATACTGCCTTCCCCGTGCCCCACCCCCTACATTATGGGTGCTAATCGTTTTTTCCCCCTTATCCCTCCCTTCCCACCCATCCTCCCCAGTCCCTTTCCCTTTGGTAACTTGTTAGTCCGTTCTTGGGGTCTGTGAGTCTGCTGCTGTTTTGTTCCTTCAGTTTTTCCTTTGTTCTTATACTCCACAGATGAGTGAAATCATTTGATACTTGTCTTTCTCCACCTGGCTTATTTCACTGGCATACTACCCTCTAGCTCCATCCATGTTGTTGCAAATGGTAGGATTTGTTTTGTTCTTATGGCTGAATAATATTCCATTGTGTATATGTACCACATCTTCTTTATCCATTCATCTGCTGATGGACACTTAGGTTGCTTCCATGTCTTGGCTATTGTAAATTGTGCTGCGATAAACATAGGGGTGCATGTGTTTTTTTCAAATTGGGCTGCTGCATTCTTAGGGTAAATTCCTAGGAGTGGAATTCCTGGGTCAAATGGTATTTCTATTTTGAGTTTTTTGAGGAATCTCCATACTGCTTTCCACAACGGTTGAACTAATTTACATTCCCACCAGCAGTGTAGGAGGGTTCCCCTTTCTCCACATCCTTGCTAACATTTGTTGTTGTTTGTCTTTTGGATGGCAGCCATCCTAGCTGGTGTGAGGTGATATCTCATTGTGGTTTTAATTTGCATTTCTCTGATGATTAGCGATGTGGAGCATCTTTTCATATGCCTGTTGGCCATCTGAATTTCTTCTTTGGAGAAGTATCTGTTCAGCTCCTCTGCCCATTTTTTAATTGGTTTATTTGCTTTTTGTTTGTTGAGGTGTGTGAGCTCTTTATATAATTGGGATGCCAACCCCTTATCGGATATGTCATTTATGAATATATTCTCCCATACTGTAGGATGTCTTCTTGTTCTATTGATGGTGTCCTTCGCTGTACAGAAGCTTTTTAGTTTGATGTAGTCCCACTTGTTCATTTTTGCTTTTGTTTCCCTTGCCTGGGGAGATATGTTCATGAAGAAGTTGCTCATATTTATGTCCAGGAGATTTTTGCCTATGTTTTTTTCTAAGAGTTTTATGGTTTCATGACTTACATTCAGGTCTTTAATTCATTTTGAGTTTACTTTTGTGTATGGGGTTAGACAATAATCCAGTTTCATTCTCTTACATGTAGCTGTCCAGTTTTGCCAACACCAGCTGTTGAAGAGGCTGTCATTTCCCCATTGTATATCCATGGCTCCTTTATCGTATATTAATTGACCATATATGCTTGGGTTTATATCTGGGCGCTCTAGTCTGTTCCATTGGTCTATGGGTCTGTTCTTGTGCCAGTACCAAATTGTCTTGATTACTGTGGCTTTGTAGTAGAGCTTGAAGTCAGGGAGCATAATTCCCTCCACTTTATTCTTCCTTCTCAGGATTGCTTTGGCTATTCAGGGTCTTTTGTGGTTCCATATGAATTTTAGAACTATTTTCTCTAGTTGTTTGAAGAATGCTGTTGGTATTTTGATAGAGATTGCATTGAATCTGCAGATTGCTTTAGACAGGATGACCATTTTGACAATATTGATTCTTCCTATCTATGAGGATGGTATGTATTTCCATTTATTGGTATCTTTAATTTCTCTCATAAGTGTCCTGTAGTTTTCAGAGTAAAAGTCTTTCACTTCCTTGGTTAAGTGTATTCCTAGGTTTTTTATTATTTTGGATGCAATTGTGAATGGAATTATTTTCCTCATTTCTCTTTCTGCTAATTCACCATTAGTGTATAGAGATGCAACAGATTTCTGTGTATTAATTTTGTGTCCCGCAACTTTACTGAATTCAGATATTAGATATAGTACTTTTGGAGTGGATTCTTTAGGGTTTTTATGTACAAGATCATGTCATCTGTGAACAGGGACAGTTTGATTTCTTCCTTACCAATCTGGATGCCTTTTATTTCTTTGTGTTGTCTGATTGCGATGGCTAGGACCTCTAGAACTATGTTGAATAAAAGTGGGGAGCATGGGCATCCTTGTCTTGTTCCCGATCTTAAAGGAAAATCTTTCAGCTTCTTGCTGTTAAGTATAATGTTGGCTATGGGTTTGTCATATATAGCCTTTATTATGTTGAGGTACTTGCCCTCTATACCCATTTTGTTGAGAGTTTTTATCATGAATGGATGCTGAATTTTGTCAAATGCTTTTTCAGCATCTGTGGAGATGATTATGTGGTTTTTGTCCTTCTTTTTGTTGATGTAGTTGATGATGTTGATGGATTTTCGAATGTTGTACCATCCTTGCATCCCTGGGTTGAATCCCACTTGATCATGACGGATGATCTTTTTGATGTATTTTTGAATTCGATTTGCTAATATTTTGTTGAGTATTTTTGCATCTATGTTCATCGGGGATATTGGTCTGTAAATTTCTTTTTTTTTGTGGTGTCTTTGCCTGTTTTTGGTATTAGAGTGATGTTGGTCTCATAGAATGAGTTTGGGAGTATTCCCTCCTCTTCTACTTTTTGGAAAACTTTAAGGAGAATGGGTATTAGGTCTTCACTAAATGTTTGTTAAAATTCAGCAGTGAAGCCATCTGGTACAGGAGTTTTGTTCTTAGGTAGTTTTTTGATTACCAATTCAATTTCTTTGCTGGTAATTGGTCTACTCAGATTTTTTGTTTCTCCCAGGGTCAGCCTTGGAAGGTTGTATTTTTCTAGAAAGTTGTCCATTTCTTCTAGGTTATCCAGTTTGTTAGCATATAATTTTTCATAGTATTCTCTCATAATTCTTTGTATTTCTGTGGTGTCCATAGTGATTTTTCCTTTCTCATTTCTGATTCTGTTTATGTGTGCAGACACTCTTTTTTTCATGAGAAGTCTGGCTAGGAGTTTATCTATTTTGCTTATTTTCTCAAAGGACCAGCTCCTGCTTTCATTGATTCTTTCTATTGTTTTCTTCTTCTCAATTTTATGTATTTCTGCTCTAATCTTTATTATGTCCCTCCTTCTACTGACTTTGGGCCTCATTTGTTCTTCCTTTCCTAGTTTCATTAATTGTGAGTTTAGACTGTTCATTTGGGATTGTTCTTCTTTCCTGAGATAGGCCTGTACTGCAATATATTTCCCTCTTAGCACAGCCTTCACTGCATCCCATAGATTTTGAGGTGTTGTATTATTGTTGTCATTTGTCTTCGTATATTGCTTGATTTCTGTTTTTATTTGGTCATTGATCCATTGATTATTTAGGAGCATGTTATTAAGCCTCCATGTGTTTGTGGGCTTTTTCATTTTCTTTGAGTAATTTATTTCTAGTTTCATACCTTTGTGATCTGAGAAGCTGGTTGGTACAATTTCAGTGTTTTTGAATTTACTGAGTCTCTTTTTGTGGCCTAGTATATGATCTATTCTTGAAAATGTTCCATGTGCACTTGAGAAGAATGTGTTTCCTGTTGCTTTTGAATGGAGTGTTCTGTAGTTGTCTGTTAGGTCTATCTGCTCTAATGTTATTCAGTGCCTCTGTCTCTTTATTTATTTTCTGTCTGGTTGATCTGTCCTTTGGAGTGAGTGGTGTGTTGAAGTCTCCCAAAATGAATGGATTGCATTTTATTTCCCCCTTTAATTCTGTTAGTATTTGTTTCGTATATGTAGGTGATCCTGTGTTGGGTGCATAAATATTTATAATAGTTATATCCTCTTGTTGGACAGACCCCTTTATCATTATGTAATGTCCTTCTTTGTCTCTTGTGACTTTCTTTGTTTTGAAGTCTATTTTGTCTGATACAAGTACTGCAACTCCTGCTTTTTTCTCCCTATTAGTTGCATGAAATATCTTTTTCCATCCCTTTACTTTCAGTCTGTGTATATCTTTGGGTTTGAATTGAGTCTCTTGTAGGCAGCATATAGATGGGTCTTGTTTTTTTATCCATTCAGTGACTCTATGTTTTTTGATTGGTGCATTCAGACCATTTATATTTAGGGTGATTATCAATAGGTATGTACTTATTGGCATTGCAGGCTTTAGGTCTGTGGCTACCAAAGGTTCAAGAGTAATTCCCTTACTATCCGACCGTCTAATTTAACTCACTTCATATGCTGTTACAAACACAACCTAAATATTCTTTTTTTTTCCTTTTCCTCCTTTTTCTTCCTCCTCCATTCTTTGTATGTTAAAAATTATATTCTGTACTCTTTGTCTATCCCTTGGGTGACATCTATTTAGTCTTAGGAATACTTCCATCTATAAGAGTCCCTTCAAAATGTACTGTAGAGGTGGTTTATGGGAGGTAAATTCTCTCAGCTTTTGCATATCTGAAAATTGTTTAATCCCTCATTCACATTTAAATGATAACCTTGCCAGGTAGAGTATTCTTGGTTCAAGGCCCTTCTGCTTCAGTGTATTAAATATATCATGCCACTCCCTTCTGGCCTGTAAGGTTTCTGTTGAGAAATCTGATGATAGCCTGATGGGTTTTCCTTTGTATGTGATCTTTTTTTTCTCTCTGGCTGCTTTTAAAAGTCTGTCTTTATCCTTGATCTTTGCCATTTTAATTATTATATGTCTTGATGTTGTCTTTCTTGGGTCCCTTGTGTTGGGAGATCTGTGCATCTTGATGGCTTAAGAGACTATCTCCTTCCCCAGATTGGGGAAGTTTTCAGCAATTACCTCCTCAGTGACACTTTCTGTCCCCTTTTCTCTCTCATCTTCTTCTGGTACCCCTGTAATGTGAATATTGTTCCATTTGGATTGGTCACACAGTTCTCTCAATATTCTTTCATTCTTAGAGATTCTTTTTTCTCTCTATGCCTCAGCTTCTTTGTATTCCTCTTCTATATTTTCTATTCCATTTACTGTCTCTTCTACTACATCTAATCTGCTTTTAAATCTCTCCATTGTGTTTCATTTCAGATATGGACTTTCTTAATGATTGAATCTCCGTCTTAGATTCGTTCCTGAGTTCTTGAATATTTTTCTGTACCTCCATAAGCATGTTTATGATTTTTATTTTGAACTCTCTTACAGGAAAATTTGTGATTTCAGTTTCATTTGGCCCTTTTTCTGGGGTTTGTGAGATTTAGGTCTGATCCATGTTCTTTTGACATTTCATATTTCTGTGTGGTGCCTTCTATTGCTGAGAAGCTCCAGTCTCTGAAGCTGCTCAGCCCCTAGAGGGAGGTTGGAGGTCGTAGGGGAGCAGAGCTGGTGCCTGTGGGGAGGAAAGATCTGTTTCCTGATTCCCATCTGCCCTGCCTGTCTCCCGTATCAGAGCCAGTGAGCCAAGTACACAGGTGTGAGCCTCTGTGCTTGGCATTTCTGTTTTATATGGGTCCTCCCTCTGGCTGGCCTGATGCCAGAGCAGTGACTGTGGTTTGCGAGCCAGTGCTGTCAAGGCAGGAGGAAGGCTCGGCAGGCTGCATATCACAGTGGGAGGCCTTGGAGCTGAGTAGCCAGCCAGAGGGATGGAGCGCCTGAAGCTCCCCAAAGTTCCCAATCTGCTGGGCAGAACACACCCAGACAACCTTGTCCCCCTATCCCTTCTCCCACGCAGCAAGCTCCGTGCAAACCCCGTCCCTTCAGCAGCCCTCTTCCTGCTAGGAAGCCTCTCAGACTACCTTCGTTTTCCTTGTCCCAGAGTGGCCAGGTGTGGATCCCGTCCTCCACAAATGGCCGGAATCTGTCTCTCAAGCACGCTGCCTGTCCCAGCTCCCCAGCCTCCAGAGCACCACACAATGTAGGTTTCTGCTCAAAAAGCAGCTCTCCAGGGCTAGGTGTTCAGCACTCCCAGGCTCCGTTTCTCTTCCTCCCATCAGTGAGCTGGGGTGGGAGAAAGCCTCGTGTCCCGCCGGATCAAGGCTTTCATACATTACCCTCTTTTGTGAGGTCTGCTCTGTTCGTTAGGTCTTTATGCAGTCTGGTGCAGCCTTCTTTCCTGTTGCTGTTTTAGGGTTAGTTGTATTAACTATATTTTCACACTATCTGTGGTTTTGGGAAGAGTTCTCTGTCTCATCTCTCATGCCGCCATCTTGAATCTTGGTTCTGACAAGTTTTGCGAAGAAAAAGTGCAGATGCTCTGAAAGCAAAAGCAGAGAGATGTGGCCAAACCAGGGTGGTAGGGGAGGGTCAAAGAAGGCAGTCCTGAGCAGGTGAGATATATAAACACACACACCCTTTCGGGGTAATGGTTCTCCACGTCCAAACCCCAAGGCCCTTTTATAGGTAGCAAGTATCTTGTTAACTCCTCTCACCACTTTCTGCCCTAAAATGAAATTCATAGATAATATACCTTACCTATATACAGAACTTCCCCCTGAGTCAATATAATGCCCTAACTTTAATAGAAAGGAGCATTACAAGGAAGCAATTTACATTAAATTTGAATGCATTTCAATTTGCAAATGCCTGGTCATGACAAAGCCACCAGTAAACACCGTGAACGTGTTAGGTGCTCACACTATACATAGAAGCACCGTCAGTGTGACAGTGACAAAAACAGAGAGCTACAGGTGTGTTGGCAACCCAGTGACCACGCACAGCATTGCCAGAGGCTACAAGACTTATCTGATGTAGTGAATAAGTTCTGAACAGAAGAAAGTAGAGTTCTTCCCCTGCTTTATCCAGTGGTTGCATTTCTGGAAAATTTGGTATATTAAAATCTTGGTAGAAGATATTTGGTATGTTTATACGTAAAGTGCAATCAGAATCTAGGTTCAGGAATTAAGTGGCACTGTCTCATGCCTCACTGGTCACCTGGCATGCCAGCCTCGGCCCACTCAGTACCTGAGGTGTCTGTCCTCTCCCAACCCTGGGACAGCCTCACAGATTTCCAGGACATGCCCTGTGGGCAGCACACCCCCATGGAGAATCACTGGCTCCAACCTCCAGCTGACAGCCAGTTCTGTTGTCCCCACCAGTCTCAACCTAATGGTTTGTTTATTTATACTGCCATCCTCAGTGTTTTTGAACACTGACAGTGGCTTGTCTTTTTTTCCAATTTGTGCACATCCTTGGTAATTATCCTTGGAAGTAAAGGAGGCAAAACCAGAACAAATTATCTCCTGACCAGTCTGAACCAGCCTTGCAACTCACCCTGCTGAAGATCCCAAGGAAGTCAGCAGCCCCTGGCTGAGTCTACTATGAATTCTCAGCCAGTTAATGGACATTAGCCAGCTCCTATGTGTGATTACAGCCAGAAACAGGAAGCTCATGAGGTCTAGAACCCCTGCCAATTACTTCTTAGAACCAGAACCAGAATGAGCTCTTCTATGTGCCAAAGACTTGTAGCGAGAACAGAGTTTCTTATCCAAGCATCTAATTCAATTCATGAGAACTGAGTTTTTCTCTCTTGAAGGGAGACAGAGAAACATCCTTTATTTACTCCTTCACTCTCTCACCTTTTCCTGACCACCCCCCCACATTAGACAAGTACGCCCCTGCCTCTAAGAGGTAAAATAAAGTACATCACTTCTTTCCTTTTGAACTTCTGGGTTTCCAATCCTCACCATTTAAAGGTAGGATTTTCGAGACTAAATAATGGATATTATGCGGTTATCCTTGGAACCAAACCTGTGAGGGACATGAGCCTACTGTGTATTTCTACTGTTCCTTACCGCCTGCAGGGTAGGTCTCATCCACCTGTTGCAGTTGAGGAAACAGAAGCTCAGAGAGAGCTGTGACTTGCCCAAGGCAGCCCAGCAGGTCAGGGGCAGGGCTGGGCTTTGTCCCAGATCTGCTGTCCCCAGCGCTCACCCTTGTTACAGCCACCCTACTGAAAAGTCATTTTCCTTCTCTCAGGGTAGAAATAGCTGTTTACCCTATTTCTATGAACAGGTTTCCAAAGAGGCCTCCAGAATGTGTGTGATCAAGCCAATGAACTCAGAAATACAGCACTTATTACGGAACTTAGTATTAGCCAGCCACCCACCCGCCTGGCTCTAATTAAAGGCCTGTCTGTCTTCTGCTTTACAAATCACAGCTTTTCAGAGCCTGTAATTTAACCAGTTGCAATCAAGGCCTGGCGAGTGGAGGGTGGAAGACTGGCCTCCCCACTCCCCATCTTACTGAGGCCAGTGATAGAGAAGCAGCGTACCATTAAGATGGCCTTGGGCTGACTCAGGCTCTGCTCAGGGCCGGGACTAGAGTAAGACAAGGGAGGTGCTCACCTCTGGCACAAAAGTCCAGAATCAGGGTGACTGATTTTTCCTTTTCCTTTAGATCAAATATGGCTCAATATGGCAGATCCTGTCTCTTTACGAGATTTAATATTTTTTTCATTATGGCTTTTTTTGCATTGTTTGATTTTCTAAAATATTGCTTACCTTGATTACTGAGTTTTTGGGAGCTCCCTTAAATTTTGCATCCTTAAATTTTTCATCCTGGTCTCGGCCCTGCTGTCATTTCATGTAACTTCTGTTAAGTCACCCCACTACCCCCCAACTCCTACCCCCAAGCTGCAATTTTCCCATCTATAAAGTGGAGATACCAGTAGTACCTTCCTCACAGGGCTGCTGGACCTAAAGTACCTGGCGTACAGCTGGCTCTCAAGAATGGCTGCCGTTGTGGGGGAAAGAGAACACTGGGTGCCCTTTGGCACTGGGGCAGGATGGGAGTTTGTGATGCAGGACTATTTGTGCATTACAGGGCATCTCCCATCCCTGCTCCCACCTACCCATCACCAACAGCAGTCCCCGCCATCACTGTGACAATCAGAAATGACTGCCCCACCTCACTTTTCCAAAACGCCTCTTAGTGTGCAGTGCCACCACCACCTCCGCCAGGCCTAGATCACAGCCTTGGAGTCATACAGACCGGGGCTCAAATTCAAGTTGTCACTTGGCTGCGTGTCCTTGGGTATGTTCCTTAACCTCTCTGAGCCTCTTGCTTTCTTCTTTTGTAAAATGACAGTAACAGTATCTCACAGGGTGTTTTGGGTATTTGGATATCCAGTTTGTGGTAGCTGTTGCTGTTCTTGTGTTTGTATTCAAAGCAATAAGCTCTTCTTGAAGCTGGACTCTCTTGAGACAATCTGGCAGGAGAGAACCAGCTACCAGATGAGGTTGTAAAGTGGGGAGGGTCAGATCCAACCGGTTAAAGTGTTGTGTTTGAACTGCATTGCATTTACAGATTTTAATTAGTTGCCAGCATTAACAATTTGGAAGATTTCAAGGAGAAAAACTAGATTTTTTGTTTCTCTTGAGAGGTTGGAAAATTAGGCTGCCTCTAAGCCACCTGTTCCCTTCTGGAGCTGGTGAGAGGTGGCCTGCATGCCCCTCAACCCTACAGTTTTAGGTCCAGCCACTTCAGTTGTTTGCATTTCCTGTCTGGCCCCTCGTAGACTAAGGAGTTTTCAGCCCCTGGCTGAGTATAAGACGGAGGGACAGAGGCCTGCTCAGGAAACCGGAAGAAAGGATTTAAAAGGAAGCACAGGTTGGACTGGGTTTTCAGGGGAGATAAGAAGTCTCCTAGGAATTAAGAGCGCCTCAAAAAGTGGCTGAGAGAATCAGGCGTTTTGTTTGATCAGTCTTGCAAGCTCCCTGCAAATTGCTGAGAGCTAGGAAAATGTTAATATTCTGGGAAGGAGGCTGGGAGGAAGCGTAGCAGGAGCAAAAACCTGGAGGCTGGAATTATCCTTCATTGCCCAAGGGGAGCAGGCAGCAGCAGGGAGGCAGTTAGGTCAGGGACCCAGAATCCAGTCCTGGTTCTGCCACAGACTGGCATGGTGACCTTGGTTAGTCACATCCCTCTCTGGCCTTTCCCAGCTTCCCAGAAAGGGTGAAAGGAAAGGATTGAACCTAGAAGGGGCCTTCAGGCTCTGAAATTTTAGATCATCTCCTTCGTTACACGCCATTAAACCAGTACACAGTAGGTGCTTAAGCAGTAATGTACCCTTTTCGTACACAGCTGCACAGAGCTGTGCAGCAATTTGGCCCTGCCCAGGGCTGTGTTCTCTGAAGGCAGGGTTTAGGAACAGCTGGACAAATGGTTGTGTTTATAGTGTCTGCCTGGTCTGTGGGCTGGACTCTAGGGAAGATTCCAAACACAGGCTAGAAAAAAGTGACCTAAGAGCTTTGTGTGCCTGGGGGAGAGCTGGGGTCCTTTGAAGGGCTCAGGGTCCTGGTCCTGAGCAGTCACTGGCTCGAGTCAAATGTGATCTCTCTTAGGAGAGGATCCAGTAGTGGTCATTTTACCCATGGCAGCTGACACAGGCCCTGACATGCTTGAGGGATGAATAAATAATTGACTAAAAGAAAGGCGGAAACAAAGACAAATACAGGAAAGGATGGACAGGTGAGAGAAGATTAAAGGATGTTGGTTGCTAGACAAGTGGATGGAAGATGGATGGATTAAAAATAGAGAATGAGTGGAAGGGGGAGAGAATGAAGGGAAGAAGTAAGGGAGGGAGGAAAGAGAAGGAAAATAGAAGGGGTGGGGGGTGGGTGGCCTGGTAAGTCACTGGGTGGATTGATGGGTGCGTGAATACAAGAATGGAGGGTAGTAGAGGGAAGAAAATGGATGGATGTTAGATGGGTGGATGGAAGTTGGGTGGATAGATGGAAGGATGGAAGGGCAGAGACCTAGTTCTGCCTCTGAGAAAAAGCAATCCATTAATAAGCATTTACTGGGTGCCCAGCCCCATGCTAGGCACTGTGCAGAGACAGAGAAGTAAAGTCGGTAAAAACCCCCTACCCTGCCCGCCACATGCATACACAAAGAATTCATTGTCTGGTTGGGGAAAAAGGTTCAGAGGTTGAGTCCATTGCCCAAGGCAGCTCGGGTAAGATGAAATCCATGGCAGTCTTTCAATTTGGCCTACGGACTAGGCTTCTGCACTGTAGTCTCAGAACCCTGAGTCAGAAACAATGATCTTGGCTAGGCTTCCTGTGGGGCCTCTGAGGGGAGGCTCCTTGGAATGGCCTGGCGTCACTGACTGGCAGCCTAGTGAGGGCAGGAACCAGGTCTGTGTTCACCACTGCATCCATGTCTGGTGCAGCCCATCCTCACACCAAAGGCAGTCAATGACATTTCTTCACAAATGAATGAGAAGGTGAGTGAGTGAATGAATGAATTAATGAGAGTCTGAGTAGCATTGCCTGTGGCTCTAGGCAGGTTCTGTCAGCTGTGCAAACCTCAGCTGCCTAGCCCCTACAGTGGAACTAACAATAGCCAGCCTGGATTGTGAAAGTGTGTTGTAAACTGGGGAGAGGTTTACAAATGGAAAATGTGACATTAACAGAGGTAATAGTAGTAGTACCAGCATCAATCATAGGGAGCAATAATGGCCCCAGCAGTTGTGTCCACAGTGGCAGTGATGGTGTTATTTATTACTGGCAGTCAGTGGTAACAGAAGTATTAATGAAGGTAGTAATTGCATTGGTAATGACAACAGTGGTTCTATTCCTGGTGGTAGTCAGAACAATACTCTTTGGTAGCAGGAGAGAGAGCATTCCAGGAGAAAAAAAATGTTCTGATTTCAGTTGCAGGTGACAGAAATCCAAGTTAAATTGGCTTAAGCTAGAAAAGAAAGGGATGGTTTTTTTTAGCTCATGCAACTGGGAAGTCCAGAAGTGCCTCTGGTTTCTAGGCCAGTTACACAGACCCTCAAATGATATGGTCAGGACTTATCATTGCAACTCAATCTCTCTCCATCTTTTGTCTCTCTTCCTTCCCCTGGCTGACTTCACTCTAGGCAAGCTCTCCGGTTTTCCAGGCTTCCAACCTCCCAGCTAGACAATCCCCCTCCTGAATAGTTACAGCCAAAGTTCTAGGACTCACTCTCATTGGCCCATCTTATGTCACGTGACCATCCATCAGCCAGTCATTGTGGTTGGAAGGGTTGGAACATGCTGATTGGACTAGTCTGAGACACATGGCCACTCCCACAGGAGCTGGAGGTTGACAGCGTGGTGACACAAAAGGGGGAAAGAGATGTGCATGGCAGGGGACCAGTGGGTGGCCTTCAGAGGTAGGGCCAGGTAAAGATGACAGAGGTCAAAGGACCTGGTACTTGGTAGGTACTCAACAATTGATCTTTCTCCTCCTTGTACTCTGATAGGGAACAACCTATATAAGTTGGAGGACAGCGGACCTGGATTCAAATCCCAGCTCTGCTACTTGCTAGCTGTGTGGCCTTGGGTAAAGAACTTAACTTCTCTGTGGCTCAATTTCCTTATGTATAAAATGGGATGACAATAGTGGATTGTTTGAGTATTAAACTACATACTACATGTAAAGTACTTAGAACAGGACCTAGCACATAGTAAGTGCTCAATAAATGGAGGTAATAGTGCCAAATCATATGATTTGTGAGGATTAAAATTTCATCCCTCAACCTGGACACTCCTCTCCCAGATCTTCATACAGCTGGATCCTTTTCCTTCAGGTCTCAGCTCAGATGTCATCTCCTCAGAGAAGCCCTCCCTGACCAACATAGCTATCGATGCCCCTGACACCCAGCCACTCTCTATGCTGTTAGCCCATTTGCTTGTCTTTGCAGTACCTAAAGTTGCCTTGTTAGTTTATGTTTCCTAATTTAATAGCTGCTTCCCCCATCCAAATGTCAATTCCCTGAAGATAAGGTCTGTCTTGGTCACTGCTGTGTCCTGAGGATCCAGAACAGAGCCTGGCACATAGTTGGAACTCCATAAATGTTTGCTGAATAAATGAATGAACCCCTCTTTTCTTCCCTGACACAATGTTTTACAGCATTGCCCTCGACAGGGGGGACTCAGAGATGCAGAAATGGGGCAGGGGTGCAGAGCTGACTTTCCAGTTGGCAGAGGTGGAGAGCGGGGGCGCCGACTACCTCTGCCCTCAGAGAAGGCCTCCCTTTGTTCTCGGTACATGGCTGTGTGGAGGGTCTCCGCTTTGGGGGGTCTTGAGGAGTCAGGGCATCCCCCCCGACAGGTCATCCCAGCCAAGGTCAGGCTGAAGTCGGCAGGACAGGATGCTGAGGTCTTGGATTACATGTCCTTACACATCCGGCTGCTTAGCCAGGATTAGTGTAGACATTATTCCTGTTCTGTCAGGGCCTGAGACAGGCCCAGGACCTGGGCTACAGGCTGTCTCTCCCTCCTACCCCTCAGGCCCATCCTGCCCTGGGGAAGCTTTAAGACCCACCAGAGACTGGGCCAGGGTTGCAGACAGTGTGGCTGTATTTTCTGTGCATTTTCTTTACCAGTTATTGAATGCCTGCTGTATACCAGGCTCGGAGCCCAGCACTTTACAGTGTCTCTGTCAGTCCTTCAAGGTGGCAGACTGGGGCTTTTTAAAAAATTCAGTTCCTCAATGAATAGTTATAGAGCACTACTGTGTGCTGGACACAGGTCTAGGCACTGGGGACACAGAAATTACAAAGACGGCCCCTTCTTCCACGTAGCTTTTAGAGGGGAAGACAGGCAATCAGTGAGTAAATAAAGATTTTCCAAATACACTTCAGCTCCTAAAGGAGGAGAAGGAACCCATGGATCATCAGGTGAGACCTCCTTGTTCCAGACCCTAGTCCTTGGAAGGTGGTTTGTGCCACATAATCCATGGCAAATTGTGGGGAGCTTGGCTGTCCGCAAGAGAGAAAAATGTGGGCCACCTTTCCCCATAAATGCTGTTGCATCACTGAATGAATATTCTGCTATTGTTCAAAAGCTTTCCATAACTCCCTGTCGCCTGCAGGTCTCATCCAGACCCCTCAGCCACTGTTCATAGCCGATCATAATCTGGCCCCAGCCTCTTCAGGACACTCCTCCCAGACCTTTTGTCTCCAGAAATGCCACTACTATCATCCTCGTTGCTCAGGACAAAAGATTCCTCCTTGACTCTCCTTTGCCTCACCTCACACATCTGAGCCATCAGCAATTTGGTACATTTTACCTCCAAAATATGCCTTGAATCTGTCTTCTCTCTTTTCAACAGCTTCCACCTCTCACCTGGACACCTGCTGGGACTCCTCACTTAGTTTCCTACTTCTGTTCTAATCCCCCTACAGGCGGTTACCAAATTCAGCTGCAAGATCTTAAAACCTACATTCAGCGATGTCACTAGCCTGCTAAGAAACCCTCTGTGGCTCCTGTGGTTCTCAGAATAAACACTTCTTATCAGGTCTTTGAAGTCTTTCTCACTTGGCTCTTGAACCTCTTTTCTAACACCCCTTGCCTTTCTCCACGCTCTGAATTACACTGATCTCCTTTCTCTTCCTCTTACATGTCAATCTCTTCTCTGCCTCAGGGCCTTTGTACTTGCTGTTACCTCTTCCTGGAATACCCTGTGCTCAGATCTTCCTGCGCCTGGCTCCTATGCATCCCTCAGATCTCCACTCAAATGTCACCTCAAAGAGGCCCTCCTAGGCCACTTGAGCTGAAGTAGTCATCCCTCCCCACCATACTGTTTTTTATCCCATCACTTTGTTTTATCGGAACAGTGGGTAATAGAGAATGGGAAGGGGCTTCAGAAAGTTCTGGAAGCACAGAGACAAGAGAAAATGCAGTCAGGTGCTCTAAGGAAGCAACAGTGTGGCTTCCCTGCAGACCAGGAAAAGCAGGCCACACTACGGATGGGCGGGGCGTTAGAGCAGGCAAGGATTCAGTTTCCAGATCCCTGATTCAGAGTACCCTATGGGTCCAGCTGCAGGCTGAGCATTCCCTAAAGAACCCATGACTGTTTCCCTGGCACTGTTTAATCCTTTCCCTCATCGCTGGCCACACTTCTAATGATTTATTTCTAGGCTCAAAAACCAAGATGCCTACAGAGGCCAAGCAGGCCTCATAAACAATGTGATGGGCCACGTGTAAGATTTTAAAAGCACAGGCCTGGATTAGCTGGCGCTCAGCTCTGCCCAGGGTTGTCACAGAGGAACATGGGTCCAGAGTAGTCAGAGTTTAAGATTATTTTTCAGAAGCTGGAAATCTGGATTCATAGGGAAAATAAATGTTGGCAAATAATTCACTGTGTGGACCAAAACAACCTGCCCACAGTGGGTGGAGCCCTCCAGCTGGCAGGGTGGCCTTGGTCCATCCACATTTGTCACAGCCACTCACCCTTCACTGGGACCAAATGGCAGGTCCAGGGGTACCCATTTACCACCCATGATTTCATTGCTGCCTCTCTGTCTATCTGTGTGGTGGGGACTATTCTGATGCCCATTTTACAGAAGAGAAAACTGAAACACAAGATGACATACTTGCCCATGGCAGGGCTCAGCCTCTAGGTAGAACTCAATTGCTGTATAAGAAACCAAAAGGTAAATAAAGGTTCCAAACTCTGTGCTAACAACTTCTTTTGCTTTGTCTTATTTCTTCTTCCTAATCTGCCCATTTCACATAAGGCGAAACCAAGGCTCAGAGAGGTTAAGTCATGTAGCAGAGGTCACCCAGCTGGCAAGAGCCAGAATGGCAACCCATCTGCAAATCCAATAGAGTTGGCAGGCGAAATCCTTACTTTCTGTCCAGCTCCAACATGAAGGAGTTTTGGAAAGGTTCAAATGACTGTGGAATCTTTAACAGTACTAAAACCATTACCTGTCCAAGCTCCTACTAAGTGTAAGTCTCTAAGAAGTGCTGGATTTCAGGCCCTTCCTTGGAAACCCTACATTGCAGCCTGGCAGCTAGTTCACTTTATTTGCTGGTTGACATCCTGGCAGCTGGTTCACTTTATTTGCCACTCCTGAGCCTTGGTTCCCATTCCTTCCAGACCCTAGTGCAGTTTGGAGGATTCCAGATGGAATCCAGAAAATGACCAGCAACTTGGAGCTCCGGGAAGTTCCGTGTGGTGTATCTCTTCTAGTAGTTTGATCTACTATTCCTTGGTCTGTGGGGGAAGGGAACCGGCATTTGTTGGAGACCCTCTTGTTATGCTTATCTCATATGATATCTCAGTGTGATGCAGACATTTCCTGCTGTGTGATCCTGGGCAAGTCACTTCACCTCTGTAAATTTTAATTATCTTACCTTTGAAACAAAGATGAGAACTTTATTAGCAGGTCAGTGTTTATTTGCAGTGGTCAAAAACCCAATCCAAAATTGGTCTCATAAAAAAGAGCATTGACCAGTTCATGTTATAGGAAATCCAGGGACATCAGTTTCAGGAATGGTTGTATCCAGGCGTTCAAATAGTGGCATGAGAAACCTGCCTTTGTCTCTTAGTATGGAGTTCCTCTGCAGTGGCTGTGTTCTTGGGCACATTTTCTCCCAGCAAACCAAAGATGACACTCTGGCCCCTACAGGTTGACAGCCATGAAAACTCAGCAGCCACTGATGAAAGAGAACACCTATTTCTCACTTCCAGAAAAAGTCCCAGGATGAAACTTGATTGGCCAGTTTGAGTCATGCCCACACTACTGAATTAATCACTGTGGCCAGGGTGATAGATTCTCTTAACTAGTAAGCATGGATGTCATTCTTACCCCATAGGTCTGGGAAATAGGGTCAACTTCATGAGCGTATACATGAAAGTATAGGTGGGTTGATTCTTAAAAGAGAAAAAAATGCTTAACAATCCAAAAACATATCCACCACAGCAATATCTACCTCCTGGGTACTCGCGAGAATTAATGAGATAATATCCTGTGCCTGGCTCTTAGTACATGCTCAGTTAACAGGTTGCCTTTGTCTTCTCCCTCCTGACTCTTGAAGCCTGCTCTGACCCAGCACGCCCACCCCAGAGTTAAACAGGCCTAAATTCAATTCTAATTCTGATGTGTGACTCTGGGCAAGTTATTTAGCTGTTCCAAGTGTCAGATTGGTCCTCTGAGAAATGGAGGTGATGGGAGGACGTGCCTCCTGGGACGGTTGTGAGTAAATGCCTTGGGACGTAACATGTAGCCGGTGCTCGGTAAGTGGTGCCTTCCACTCTTGCCAGCCTCCTCTGTCTGCATTCACCTGACCCAGCCAAACCGGGCTGACTGTCATCCCCACTTCCAAACCTTTGCACGTGCACTTACTGCTGCCTAAATTCCTCCTCCTCGCATCTCTGCCTGCTGGAATCCGCCTCTAGCCCTCAAGGCCCAGCTCAAATGACTCCTTCTCTATGGAGCCTTGCCTCTCTCTGCCGTGGTTTTCCCAACTGAAAAACAGGAATTATTACCTCACAGGATTGCTATAAGGATTAGATGAGCCCGGCTGTATAAAGCAGTTAGCACAGTGCCTGGAATGGTGAGTAATCAATAGATATTAGCTGTTATTAATATGGCATGATTATTAGACATTCAGCTGTTAATTCAAGCTTGTATTTCTCCATAGTGCCTTGCATAGGGTGAGTTCTCAATAAACATATTGCATTTTGGGTGCTCCAGTTGGGGACATAGCTTCTAAACTCCTCCATCCAACCAGCCATCCATTCATTTATCCGTTCTTTCATTCATTTAATGGACTGGTGTTCGTTAAGTGCCACCTCCATACCAAGGTCTGTGCCAGGCAATGGGGACCCAGCCTTGTTAGACAGACACAGTCTCCTGCCCTCGTAGCACTCACCTGGGTCTGAGTGGGGAAGCAGAAAATAAGTGAGTGAACAAATGAATAAACAAGCTGACTGCAGATTCTGGCAAATCACCCAAGGAGGTAATACAGTGTGGCCAGAATGAGTGGCTGGGGAGGAGTTTCTTTGGAATCAGGTTGTCAGGGACAGGCTAAGGAGGGAATGTGAGGGATGAAAGGGAGCCAGCCTTAGAGAAAGCCCGAGGAGGGCATTCCAGGCAGAGAAGATGGCAAGTGCGAAGTTCCTGAGGAGGGAATAATTTAGGCAGGTTGAGGAGCCGATGGGGGCCAGTGTGGCCAGAAGGGAGTGATTGTGTGGGAGAGAGCAGAGGAGAGGCGGTAGCTCAAGACGGGCCACGTGAGCAGGCCTTGCAAAGCCCCACAAGAATGTGGACCTTATTTTGAGGGCAGCAGGAAGCCATTGGAGGGCTTTGAGAAAGTGAGTGGCAAGACCTAGTTTCTACCTTAAATACACTCCTAGGACAGGGGCAATAAAAGGATCGAGCAGCACATCAGACAGGCACATAATTCAGTCTGGGAATGTTGAAAAGGCTTCTCTGAGAAGGTGACATTTCTGCTGAGTCCTGAAAAGTGTGAAAGTAAACTGAGTTTGGAACAGGGGCGGGGAAAGGGCTCTCCAGGCACCAGGAACCACAAATGAGAAGGTGGCAGGCTTTGTCGACTCTGTCAACTTCCCTTTATAACAGGAGGATGAGAGGCTACTGAGGGTCCAGAGAAGGAAGGTGTTGAAGAAAAAATATTCAACAACACTTGTTAAAGATGTAAGGCTGACTTTATTCAGGGCCGTGGCAACAGGTCCAGGGACCTCCACAGTGGGATTTTACAGTCCGGGACTACAGCATTGGCAACAAGCGAGTGGGAATTCATAGCCATGGAGCAAGACAGGGGTCAGTGGATGGAAAATTACTAAGAGGAAACATCAGAGGTAAGGGGGATTCTTGGCTGAATATCTGAGGGACTCTTCTGGAACCTAAGAATGATTGTCCTTATTTTCCAAAGCAGGTCCTTAGTGGGGCATGAAGAAAGGACTCAGGAAGATTGCTGCAAATAATAATAATTGTGGTGTGTTCTGTGCTTTGTGTGTGTGGCCTGGAGACCCTCTAACATCTGCCCCCATTGCCTCTCACCTCATCTCTTACTCTCCCCAACAGTCACCCTACTTCAGCCTTACTGGCCCAACACATTCCCACCTCAGGGCCTTTATACTTGCTATCCTCTCTGCCTGGAATGCTTTTCCCACTTAGGTCACATTCTCAGTTCCTCCTGTCATTCAGGTCTCAGCTCAAATGTCACCTCCACAGAGAGGCCCTCCCTGACCACCTAAGTTAAAGTAAATCCATCATTGTCCTTCCCTTTTCCACCTACCTGCTTCATGTTTTCATAGCAATTATCACCCAAAATTATCCTGCTGACTTGTTATTGTTCACTGTGTATCCCTTGCATCTGTGTGACAGTCAGCTCCTCACAAGCTGGGGGTTTCGCCTGGTTTGTTCACTGACATATGCCCATAGCCTAAAATAGCAGCTGGCACATCACTGAACAGATGAATAAATGAATGAGGTTAATCTTTATAAAAACCTAACCATGTATGTATTATTATCCCCTTTTTACAACAAGGAAACTGAGGCTCAGAGAGGTGAAGTTCCTTTTGTAAACTAATGCAGCTGTGTAAGGGATGCACAAGGAACATTATTCAGGGGCAAGATTTGAACCCTGGTCTCACTGACTCAGCCCTCCTGTTTGGCCTGCCTCTGATGAACAATAATAATAGCTCGTTGTAACAGCTCCTACCGTTAGAGCTGAAGTCTTCCTCCCACTTTTAAAACAAATGAGCAGCTAATATTCACTGGGCCCTTACTGTGTGCCAGGCACCATGTGCATTATCTCACTGACTCCTCAGTGAAGTAGGAACCATGGTGATCCCCATTGCACAGACGAGGAAATCGAGACTCAGAGTGGTTAAGTAACATGTCCAAGGCCTCACATCTGGAAAATTGGGATGCTGGGATTAAAATGCTCGTCTAGTATCTTAACTAATACATTCTAGTGCTTCCCTACTACTGGACCTAGTTCATTCATTCATTCTTTTAATTCATTTATCCTGTCTCCTTTCTGTGTTTGACAAATGGATGATAAAGACAGGGTTCACTGTAAAAGAAAGTGGATGAAAGTCCATAGAATCTTCCTGATAGTTTGACCCTTTTTTGGGTCCACTTCTTGTCATGTCTGATGAGATCATCATTGATTTTAACCTTGAATTGTCGCTGTCGGGGGGTTCATACCAGGAGAAGTATCAGTTTGGCTATTGTCCCGATGTTCACCTAGACTTTCATTACTAATACTACCTCCAGGCTGTTGTTTCATTGCAAGGATCTTTGTAAGCCATTTGCCTTTGTCTGCAAAGACTAGTTTGGTTAAAAACAGGTAATAGAATCTGCACTCCAACTCAACCAGATGAATTAGTCAGAATGCACTAGATAACACTGCAGTAATGAACAACTACACAATCTCATGGCTTTACACAACAAAGTTTATTTCTCAATCATGTGATTTCCACTAAGAATCCTATAATAATCCAGCACAGCTCTTTTCCAAGTGATGACTCAGGGATCCAGTAGCTCCATCATCTCCACACAAGCCCTCCATTCTTGCTGGGGGAGAGGAAGAGTGTGGAGAACTCACACTCCTAAATTCCTCAGCCCAAGTGTGATATACATCATCTCTGTGCATAACCCATTGGCCATCCCTATTAGTCATGCAGTTCTGCATAGAGGAAATAGAGGCCTTCTGTGTGTCCAGGAAGAAGAAAAGAACTGGGAAGGAGAGAGTTCTAGGAGTCTGTACCACATCAGGCACACATATACCCCATTGCTGCAATCAGAGATGTCGGGGTTCCTTTGCCCACCTGCTGAATTAAGGTGCCCCCATCTTCCTTAGAGCCCTTCTCCCACCCCCACCCCACCCCCCATGGCTGTCTGACATAGAGCATGAGCAGGATGCCAATGTTGATTTATGGAACCAAAGTCAGTAAAACTTGATTTTTTAATTTAAAAAAATCTATCCCAGATTTTTGTTCATTTTTATTTTATTGTGGTAAGAACAGCTACCATGAGATCTAGCCTCTTAACAAAACATTTAGTGTACAGTACAGTATTGCTGACTCCTGATACAGTGTTGTACAGGGATCTCTAGAACTTACTCATCAAATGCCGGTTATTTCTTTCTGCACCTCAGTGCATCATATTGTGCATACACTCACATTGGAGATCATAGCCTTAGCCTGTTGTGAAGCATTTTATAGGTTTCAAAGCACTTGTTGCATCTCCATGGAAAAGGCAGGGGGTAGAGCCCAGACTTCATTGTCAGGAGACAGAATAACAGGTGTCACTTTGGGATGCAGGCAAATGTGAGTTCTCCATACTGACCTTTCCCCACCCCTCACTTGGCAAGAGTGAAGGCCACATATTGAGATGATAGAGCCTCTGGATCCCTGAGTCACCACGTGGAAGAGAGCTGTGCTGGAGGCCCAGTAGACTCTCAGTAGATGTCGCATGAGGAAGGCCAGAGATGTGAAGACACTTGCCTAAGGATGCCTGGCTAGAATTAGAAAGTAGGTCTCTTGCCTACCCACATAACCATTTCACCTCAGTATGAATCTCTAGTGAGACTAAAATGCTGCATAGAAAAGATCTATTGTTAAGCCACCCAAATGCCCCATTTTAAATGTATATTGGACATTAACCAACAAATCTTGGTATTGTCAAGAATGCCCACTCATGGAGCCATCATTCTGATGTTAACCGGAGTGGTACCCAATCCCAGCATCCAGACAACATATTTAGCCTCCGTTAGCTACCCTGGCCACCTTGGCCAAGCTCTCAGAGCCTGCCTTCCCCATCCCCATCCTGCCAGACTCAGAGGGCAAGGGACAGGTTTGCAGCTCAGCAGAACTCGTGGACACTGTCCTTGGCTACCATTTCCTATGCTTCTTGTTTTTTATTCAATACTGCTCTCTGCAGCAGGGATGGACCCATGCCATTCATCATTGTTAAGACTGACAGTGCCTCAGCTACTCATGCCCTCAGCACATATAGGGAATTGGCGATCACTCAGGCAGGGAGGACATTGCCCCACGTTTCTCCCCATCACTTCCTTTTTCTGCAGACACCAGAGTCAAGCCTCCCCCACCCCCACTAAAAGCATTGTCCTCAGATGAGCAGGAGGTTGTAACATCACCAGCTCCCAGAATTCCTGCTTTGGCAAGGTTCATGGGAACTTAGTTGATCTGTTAGGAAGATGGTGCCCAACCCAGAGCATGTTGGGCAGAGTCAGGTCACCTTGGGGAGATGGTTCAAATGAGGACATACATTAAAAATCATAATCCAGACCCCAGGGTGCTAAAATAAGAAAGGTTTAAAAAACAAAGAAAGGCTTCAGAGTCTAGTAGACATGGATTTAAACCCTGACCCTGCTGCTCCCTAATTGTCACTTTGGATATTGTCTTTCTAAGCCTCAGTTTCCCAATTTGAAATGGAAGGAGGGGGCACAGCACAACCTGGAGGTTGTTTTCAGGATGAAATGAGATCCTTAATATGTTTTGGGCACCTACTGTGTGCTCTGAGGATTCAAGGCTGAGAAAAATCAGATTCAACCCTACCCTCAAGTTTCTTTCACTCTACAGAGGTGAACATTATTGTAAAATTGCAACTTGGACAGCATTATGAAGAGAAGAATATGGTACTGTGAGAGTCTGTGATGAGGGATTTGACCTGGTCAACAGGGGTCAGGGGTGGCTTCCCTGAGGAGGTGATGCCTGAGCTGAGATAAGGATGAGGAAGAATTAACTAGGCAGAGGGGAAGAAATGCATTCCAGCAGGAGAAACAGCACAGGCAAAGGCCCTGTGGCAAGAAGGATCGTGAGACTATGAGGGAGCAAAGGAAGACTACTGTGCCTGAGATGAAAGAGCAAAGGGGAGCATGGAACAAGATAAGGCCAGAGAGTTACTCGAGGTATAGACTAAGCTACTGTAACAGTGAGACCTCAAAATACAGGGGCTTAAACAAGATAGATGTTATGAGGTAGACTAGGAGTTGGCAAACTTTTTCAATGAGGCCAGTGTAGGGCTGGAATTAGCTTCCATCTCAGATCCAAGATAGTTGTTCTAGCTCTGCCCATCACGTCTGCCTCCCAGATAGCAAGAAAGAGGAAAAGGAGAAAGGGCAAGCATCATTTCTGCCCACATTCCATTGGCCAGACTTAGTCACATGACTGCCTCAATCTACAAGGAGGCTGGGAAATGTAGTCTTTGTACCTGATGGTCCTGTGTCCAGCTAAAACTCAATTACAATGGAAGAAGGGAAGAATGTATATTGGGGACATCTAGTAGTCTTTACCACAGTGGGCCAGAGTGGCTTTGAGGAAACCAGAAGGAGTCTGTTTGCAGTGGTCCGATGGGATGTGATGGTGGCTCAGGGCAAGGTAGTGGCTTACAGGTGGAGAGAATAGAACAGATCCAAAGATGTTTGTGAGCCAGAATTGATGAGATGTGGCAGCAGATTGGATAGAGGGGAAAGTGTGACCCCCTAGGTTCCTGGCTTATGCAATTAGATGCAGATCTTGTCTGGAAAGTTCAGATACGGTAGCAGGTCAGTAAGCAGTTGCTGTCTTCACTGTTGCATCAGTGGCTCCAGGTTTGCAGACCCAGTGCTTACAGAGACCCGACAGATAACTATAGGAGCAAAGGGGCCCATGGCAAACTGGGGAGCCTATGCCCTGACTAAAGGGGAGATTTGACCTGGCTCCAGTTGGTGGTTTGGTTCCACTGGGCATACAGGTTGAGTATTATCTGATTTTCCAAGGGAATCTGAAAATCTGGATTTTGATGTGAAGTCTCCCAATTCTGAAATTTGGGCAAATCAAAAATACATTTCTCAGCCCCAAGGCCTCTGGTCTATGATGTCTGGGACGCCCGAGCAGTGCAGCGCCAGTCTCCACCTTTATGACTTCTTTGCCCTCTCGCGGTGAAGTCGGCTGTTACCTGGCTCACTTCCAAGGCCTCTGCTTTATCCTTTGTTGTCTAAGTACAGAGTCCCTGGATTCCTTTATAACCAGGAATGCCCCTTGCAGGCTGCTGACCGATTTCTCACCAACCCCCCACCAGTGGCCCCATCCTGTAGGAGAGGGGAACAAAACCATCAGCCTGCTCCCAATCCCCTTAATCAGATCTGCGCCATTGACCATTCTAATTAAAACTCCCAGCTGTAATCCCCCGTTAAAGCTGGGGGAAGCGGAAGCACCATAAAAGGAGCTAAAGGTTTGACAGTCCAGAAACCACCTGCTCCTATGTCCTTGAAAATGTCCTGGGGAGAGCCAGACAAGAGACCGAGTGCCAGATCTGCCACTTACAAGTGTGTGGCCCTGGAAAAGTCACTTAATTCTCTGAACCTCTGTTTCATTCATTTGCTTGCTCATTCATTTATCGACTATTTAAGGAGCACCTACTCTGCACGAGGATCTGGAGATGCAGCAAGACAGACCCAGCCCAGGCCCTCACGGAGCTGACAGTCTAGTTTAGTACGGGACACAAAGGAGACAATTGCATCCCAGCAAGATCACTACTGTGGTGGGAGAGGTGCAGGAGCTGTGGGGGTCCACCCAGACCTGGCAGTCAGAGAAGGCTCGCTGGAGCAAGTGGCCTCTGAGCTAAGGCCTGAACGAGCAGGAGGAATCAGCCAGGAAAAATGAGGGAGGAAGGGCACTTCAGGTGGAGAACAGCATGGGCAAAGATCTGGAGGTGTAAGCAATCCTGGTGGCAACGCTGGGGAACTGTAGGTAGTTTTGCCAGGCTTCAGTATGGAATATGCAGTGGGAAATGCAGGAAATTGTCTGGAGAGAGAGAAGAAAGGTGGTCCTAATATAAAATACAGATAGCTTCATCATGCCTCATCAGTCTCTCCTGCCTCTCCAACATCGTCTCCTCCCTCTCCCCGCCGCTCACTCAGCCTCACCTGCACTGAGCTTTCTTTTGCTTGATGTGTCAGTCTTATTTCCACCTTAGTGGGAATAACCTTTGCACATGCTGTGCCTTCTGCCTGCAATGCTCAGACCTTCAAATGACACAGTCCTCATCCTCAAGTCTCAGCAACCAGGGGACCTCCTGAGAGAGGCCTGCCCTGACCACTCAGTCTCATGTGGACACCTCCAGTGCTTCTCTCCTGGTCTGTTTTTCTCAGTAACATGTAGCACATAATACTATCTGACATTGCCTTGCTCCTTTATTGGTTTATGGTTTTTTGGTCTGCCCCTCCCTGCCAGCAACTTAAAGCCAGGGAAATTGTCTTTCTAATCCATGATGCATCCCCAGCAACTAGGATAGCACTTAATAAGTGCTCAGTAAACATGCCAACTAAATGCAAAGGAATTGGAACTTTATCTGAGAACATGGGGAGCCATTGCAGCATTTAAGTAGGGCTGTGCCTTCCTGCTTTCCGTCTCTATTGATTTGCCTTATCTGGATATTTAATATAAATGGAATCATGCAGTATGTGCCTTTTGTGTCTGGCTTCTTTCACTTGGCATAATGTCTTCAAGGTTCATCCATGTTGGAACCTGTGTCAGTACTTTATTCCTTTTGATAGATGAATAATTTCCACTGCATGGATATACCACAGTTTATCCAATCATCAGTTGATGGACATTTGAGTTGCTTCCACCTTTTGGCTGTTATGAATAATGCTGCTATGAATGTGCATGTATAGGAAAAGCAGTTTCCAAGACCTAGACACTAGTACAGCTCTCAGCTTGCCAGCACTTCTCTGTCACTGTACAGACCTGACCTTCAGTGGGCTCTGTGACTGTGAACAAGTTCCTTCCCTTCTCTGCTTGAGTCTCTTCATCTTTCCAGACAGGAGCCTAGGCCCCATTCTGCATGGCCACTCTGTGCCTTGTTTGCATTCCTGGAAGAGCAGGGGAGTGCGCAGAGGAAACAATACTCTGTTTATCATTGGAGCCAAAGGTGGGCTCCCCTGTGATCAACCACCAGAGCCCACAATTAGGATGAGGATGGCTTCAGTACCCCTGATGCCCACCTGGGGTCTGCCACCAGGTGATGTCTCTCCCAAAGGACCAAAACCTCCTCCCCCATTTAGACAGGGAGGCTCCAGGATCCAGAACCTCAGAAGGGAATGTGGGAACAAGTCCCTGGTCCTGGATCCTGCCTCTGCTCACTGGGTTCCTGGAGTCCTGCCCAAACCCAGCTGGGCTCAGATCCCAAGAAAACAAGGCTGGCAATGCAGAGGCCTGGTCAGGGGTTTGAGCTGGGGCTGGCAGGCCATACCTGGGGCCCTTCCCAGAGACCAGATCAACATTAATCATTTGGGTTTGAGGCTGATTATAGAATGTCTGCTGCCTTAGCCAGGCACTGGGATCTACAGGCCTACCAGAAACAACCAGTCCAGCGGCTGTGGGTGAGGGTGATGCTAAATGACCTGAATAATAACTTAATAACATAATATATATTAAGTGGCTGTTATATGGTAAGCGCTCAGTTACTTTCATCTCCATTTTAGATATAATAAATGGAAGCTCAGAGAAGGGAAGTAACTTGCCCAAGGCCGCAAAGCCAAAGAATCATAGCACCAGGACTCAAACCCAGATCCAAAACCAGCTTATAAATAAGTATAAGCCTGTGGAGTAATAAAAGCAGTAAAAGCTAATCTAAGAGGCTTATGAATTCATTGAATTCTCATTGCAGCCTTGCAGTGACCTCCCCCATTTTACAGATGAGGAAACTGAGGCACAGAAGGTTTGACTCATGTTCAGAAATTCCCCAGCTAGTAAGTGTGCCCATGACTCTAAGGGCTTCAGTGGGTCTGGAAGAGAAAAGAATCTTGTGGGCAGGGCCAGGAGGGGTGGATCTGAGGAGACCCTCATGCAGCTGAGCGCACATGCTATTCGATGTGCGCAGGGAAGGAGGCCCCGGGCCTGACCCCCCAACACAACCCTGAGCAGCAGGTGTCCCCTACCACCACCAGGTTCCAATGAGGCCTCTGCCTCTCTTTTCTTCTTTCCCAGGCATCCTCTGGCTGAGGGGAGTGGAAGGAAGGGCACATTCTCAGGTACAAAGAGGGTGTCCGCCTTAGAATAACAGGCCCTAAGACTGTACATAATATGCTGGGTGCATAATTCATGTGTCTGTCAGCAGAACATCAATTATATGGGCCTTCTCTGGAGTTCTCTAGGGCTTAGAAACTGGAGCAGGCTTCCCCAGCCAGCCTCTTGGAGAAGTGGGACCTCCCAGCTCTTAAAGGAACAGACTCCCCAGGAATCCCCTCCTTTTCCAGCAAGTTCCCTCCTGGCAGGGAGTCAGAGGCTGGAGCAACAACCTGCAGTGCTCAGCCCAGGACCCCGGCTGGTTTCCCCATAAGGTCAGACCCTCTAGATGGCTCGCCCTGTGCTAACAGCTATATGTGCGTAATCTCCTTTCCGACATCCTACCATTTATGAGGGGCCCACTCTTGATATATCCCAGGGACTCTCAACCTTGGTACTATTGACATTTTGGATTAGATAATTCTTCTCTTCTCATGGGACCATCCTGAGCCCTGTGCGATGTTTAGCGGCCTCCATCCATGGCCTCTACCCTAACGGCTAGAAGCACCCTTCTGTAAGTTGTGACAACCAAAAATTTCTGCAGAATTTGCCAGATGTTCCTGGGGATCAGAATCATCCCCAGTCAAGAACCACTGGAATATCCCCATTTTAGAAATAAAGAGGAAAGGAAAGTTTCGGTAGCTAAGGCCACCCCCGATAAGTGGTGGAGGCAGGAGGGGGACTGCAACTCCACACTCCTAACCTCAACTCTGGAGTTCCCACTATATGCAGCCAAGATGTTTTATTCCCATAGACACATCTTAGTTTAATGAACAGTTTACACATATGTCCCTAGCGCACAAAATCAACAGTTTTGCAAATACTATTTCTTAGAACAGGGCTAAAATAAAACAAAGAAGGCAAGTAGTATTTGATGGTTCTTTTACTCTTAAGGAAAGAAAGAGCAGTCCAAGGAGCAGAAGAACATGTACCATATGATGTCAAAAACAAGCAAAATGAAACTGTGTGTTTAGGGATGCATACATTTGTATTAAAAACTATACAGAAGAGAAAAGGAATGAGAAAACATTCTGATTGTCTATGGAGTAGAGAAAGATGCACAGGAAATGTCCATGTTTCTTAACGTGGGTGATGGGTTCACAAGTGTTCATTTGATTATGGTTTGTAAATATATATAAATTAGATCTACTTTTGTATGTATCAGATATTCCATTTTACACAGCAATTTCATCAGGATTTTACTTCTTCAGTGAGTGTAGATCAAATTAAAGCTCAAAAGTTTTTTGAAAGGGGATACATCAAACATGACTATAGCAAAAAAAATCAAGGAGTTGGTGGAACTGAGATTGGGGAAATGTTGCCTAGGGCAACACTCCCTTCCGTCTACTGAGCTGGCCAAGAAAGGCACCAGAGCTCCCTTGCTGCCAGTGCCATCCCCAGTGCCTAGCTAAGTGCCTCACACATAGTAGGTGATCTTTAAATAGTAGCCAAATTGAGAACTGAGTTCTGGTCCTGGCCCTTCCACTTGTAGGTCTGTGAACTTGAGCAGCAGCCAGCAAACGCTTTGGGAGTCCCTGCCTCATGCTAGGTACTGGGAATGCAGAGATAAATCTCAGAACCCATCCCTGTCCCCACAAAGCTCACAGATTCTGGACTCATTCACACACACACACACCTTTAATGGGATGTGTGTAAGAAGTACCCCAAAGTATGGCAAAATGATGAGAGGAACCCAGAGGATAGAGTGGCCAGCCCCTCCAAGGATGACCTTTACAGGGAGGGTCCATGTGGTCTGGGTTTTAAAAGATGAATAGGAGTTCACCGGATAGAGAAGAAGAGGCACAGATATGCAGAACTGACCAGCAATGGCATATTCCTGGTGAAGTGTGATGTTTGGGAAGGAGAGGGGTTGGAGTCAAATGTAGAAGGACTTTACAACCGTGTGTCCTGGAGAATCACTGCAGGGGACAGAAACCTCACACTCACCCAGGCAGCAAGAGCATTTACTTACAAGATATGGCAGGCAGTCTCAGGCCAGAGCAGGAAGCAAAGACCAGCCAGGCCCCTCGGAGGCTGGGAGGTCTGGGCTGAGAGGATGGTGCCAGCTGAGGGGCTTCCCCATGAAAGTAGCTGGCACTTCTTGGACCCTCACTGCGCTGCTGGAAGCTGCCCTCCGTGCTTTGGGTGTGTTGGCACAGTTAATCTTCACAGCAGCTCTCTGAGGGAGAGAGCATTACTGCCATCCCATTTTGCAGTCAGAGAAACTGAGGCTTTGAGAGGTCAAATAACTGCCTCAAGGTAAGGAAGTGGCAGAGCTGGGGTTTAAACCCAAAGCAGCCTGACACCAGAGCCCAAGCTCCAAACTGCTGCCCTCTACACCCTCTTTCAAGCCTCCTGTGTCCTCAACTGATGCTTCTCTCTGCCTCTTTCCTTTGTTGTCTGGCTTCTCTTTCAGAAGATAAAGAGTTCAGCCTTTTCTGATTCTTTTTAGGGCTTCTCTGTCCTCCCACAACTTGGGAGACACTGCTCAGGGTTTGTGTCATCATAAAGCTGTGTCAAGCCTAAATTCTGCTTGAGCATTTAATTCAGAAGCTCACCATCCCATAACCCGCTCACCCTTGGATCCCTGAGCTCAGATTTTCCAGTGTGTTGACTGAACCCAGCCTATATTTTCTGTCCATCTTTGGCCAATCAGAGGCAACTAGGATCAAATGGTACAAGCATGGTGACCAGACTAGCTCTTTGGCAGGGGCAGGGCAGGGACAACGGAAGGGGAAGAGGAAGTCTCTGAGAAGAGGATAGATGTGCCAGGAGTGGGATGGGGGCCTGACAGAAAAGTTTGGGGTTTTAGATTTTGTCTTGAAAAGTCCCAGGAATTAATTGAGGGGAATGATGTGATTGGATTTGTATTTCTGAAAAAAGACATTTGGTGCAGTTTATTATATCTGCTTACATTTCTGCATAAGCTGCAGACTGGCCTAGGCTCCATTCATTACAACAAACATCCAGCGAAGCTCTTTCTTTGGGCCAAACTTACTTCTTGATCCATGGACTCAAAGGTAGCTAAGCCATGATCCTTAGACTCAAAGAGTACACAGTCCCAATCAGGAATAAGTAATGTGGGACCAGGATATCTATGCCTCCCTGGAAATGACCCACAAAATCTCATGTGCCTATTAAATGGTCTATAGCTTTCATTTGATTTCTAACAGCCTTAAGAGCTCATGCACTGGGGACAGACAGACCTGAGTTAAAATCCTGGCTCTGTCACTCGGTAGCCTAAGTCTTCTCCCTTGTTTGTTGGAAGTACTATACTTAATGGGATTGTTGCAAGAATGAAACATGGTATTGAATGGAAAGTGCTCAGCACAGTGTCTACCATAACATGGAGCATTCAATAAAGGATAACTGTTGTTATTATCATTAGTATCATGGTGTGAAAGCAGTTCTCCACCCCATAATAGTTATGAGCCACTGGTCTAGATCACAAGACAACAAACTATGGCTTGCAGGTCAAAGTCAATCCACTGCCTATTTTTGTAAATAAAGTTTTATTGAAACACAGCTATGCCTATTCATTTATGTACTTTCTAAGGCTGCTTTCATGCTACAACTACAGAGCTGATTAGTTGCAACAGAGAATGCTTAGGCTTCAAAGCCTAAAATATTTACTGTTTGGCTCTGTATAGAAAGTTTTCCGACCCCTGGGCTAGAATGATTCGCTTTAAAGCATTGCAATCCTCTGGGCCTTAGGTTCCACATCTGTGCAATAAATGGATTTGAATAAATGATCTTTTTAGCTCAACTATCCAGTCATTAAGTGACTAGTGAGGTGTGAAAATGCTCTTAAAGACCCAGGCTTTTAGGGTGATTATCGCACTGGTGATTGGTAACTAAACCCCACTCTCTTCTCCTCACAGATCCTTGCCATAATCTCCATCATGTTCATCGTTCTTTCTACTATTGCCCTGTCACTCAACACGCTGCCTGAGCTGCAGAGCCTTGATGAGTTTGGCCAGACCACAGACAACCCACAGCTGGCCCACGTGGAGGCTGTGTGCATTGCATGGTTCACCATGGAGTACCTGCTGCGGTTCCTCTCCTCACCCAAGAAGTGGAAGTTCTTCAAGGGCCCACTCAACGCCATTGACTTGTTGGCCATCTTGCCATACTATGTCACCATCTTCCTCACTGAATCCAATAAGAGCGTGCTGCAGTTCCAGAATGTCCGCCGTGTGGTCCAGATCTTCCGCATCATGCGTATTCTCCGCATCCTTAAGCTTGCACGCCACTCTACTGGCCTCCAGTCTTTGGGTTTCACCCTGCGGAGGAGCTACAACGAGCTGGGCTTGCTCATCCTCTTCCTCGCCATGGGTATCATGATCTTCTCAAGCCTTGTCTTCTTTGCTGAGAAGGATGAGGATGACACCAAGTTCAAAAGCATCCCAGCCTCTTTCTGGTGGGCCACAATCACCATGACAACTGTTGGGTATGGAGACATCTACCCCAAGACTCTCCTGGGGAAAATTGTTGGGGGGCTCTGCTGCATCGCAGGAGTCCTGGTGATTGCTCTTCCCATTCCCATCATTGTTAATAACTTCTCTGAGTTCTACAAGGAGCAGAAGAGGCAGGAGAAAGCAATCAAGCGGAGGGAGGCTCTGGAGAGAGCCAAGAGGAATGGCAGCATTGTATCTATGAACATGAAGGATGCTTTTGCTAGGAGCATTGAGATGATGGACATTGCAGTTGAGAAAAATGGAGAAAATATGAGTAAGAAGGACAAAGTTCAAGATAATCACTTGTCTCCCAACAAATGGAAATGGACAAAGAGGACGCTTTCTGAAACCAGTTCAAGTAAGTCCTTTGAAACCAAGGAGCAGGGATCCCCTGAGAAGGCCAGATCATCTTCTAGTCCTCAGCACCTGAATGTCCAGCAGTTGGAAGACATGTACAATAAGATGGCCAAGACTCAATCTCAACCCATCCTCAATACCAAGGAGTCAATAACACAGAGCAAACCAAAGGAAGAACTTGAAATGGAGAGTATCCCCAGCCCTGTAGCCCCTCTGCCTACTCGTACAGAAGGGGTCATCGACATGCGAAGCATGTCAAGCATTGATAGCTTCATTAGCTGTGCCACAGACTTCCCTGAAGCTACCAGATTCTCCCACAGCCCTTTGGCATCACTCCCTAGCAAGACTGGGGTCAGCATGGCCCCAGAGATAGGGTGGCGGGGAGCTCTCAGTGCCAGTGGTGGTAGGTTTGTGGAGGCCAACCCCACCCCTGATGCCAGCCATCACTCTACGTTTTTCATTGAGAGCCCCAAGAGTTCCATGAAGACCAACAACCCCTTGAAGCTCCGAGCACTTAAAGTCAACTTCATGGAGGGTGACCCCAGTCCACTAGTCCCCATCCCAGGGATGTACCATGACCCGCTTAGGAACCGGGGGTGTGCTGCAGCTGCAGTTGCTGGACTGGAGTGTGCCACACTCTTGGACAGGCCTGTGCTGAGTCCAGAGTCCTCCATCTACACCACAGCAAGTGTTAGGACACCCCCCCACTCGCCCGAGAAACATACAGCAATAGCATTCAACTTTGAAGCAGGTATCCACCAGTACATTGACGCAGACACAGATGATGAGGGGCAGGTGCTCTACAGTGTGGACTCCAGCCCTCCCAAGAGCCTCCATGTAAGTACCAGTCCCAAGTTTAGCATTGGGACAAGATCAGAGAAGAACCACTTTGAAAGCTCCCCCTTACCCACCTCCCCTAAGTTCTTAAGGCAGAACTGTATTTACTCTACAGAAGCATTGACTGGAAAAGGCCCCAGTAGTCAGGAAAAGTGCAAACTTGAGAACCACATCTCCCCTGATGTCCGCGTGTTGCCAGGGGGAGGAGCGCATGGAAGCACACGGGATCAGAGCATCTGAACTACCCGATGTGGAGGAGAGACTTCTGGCAGGGTCCAAAGAGGGGTGCTGTTCAGCTTACCTGCCACGGAGCTTTTTAGCACCAACTCTGAAACAGAATGGCTCTACAAAGCCCTTGGAAAGAAGGGACTCCAGAGAAGGCTCCCTAAGACCTTGAGAGCCGTGACAGGTCCATCAGAATGAAGTTGGCCAGGCCATAAGAAATGACGTCTCCCTGTAACAACTCCACTGCCCTCTTTGGGAGATGATGTGAGCAGAACTCATAGCCATCACTACCACATTCTAGACATAATCAAGACCACCTACTCCCCGTTCTTCTCTCATGGCTCTCCATCACAGCCTCGGAGGCCAACATCTCCATCCCTCCCGGCTGCAGCTGGAGAAAAATGCTGGAACAAGTGGCTGGATTGACCAATTTGGTCTTGGATGTTGCCTGGCCACCTCTAGGAACTCCTGTCCATACCTCCTGGATGGATCCCACTGTTAGAAGGCTACAGGGAATGCTTGTGTCATGGGGAAATCTCTGCGCCATAAGCCACAATCCCAGCGTAAAAACCCTTACTCAGATGTCTTCATTGACTTCAGTATTCTGTGTACCTGAGATTTTATTTTGAGATATTATCAGGGTGAGTTGCACCACTTGTACTCAATTCTAATTGCCCCCTGGCAATATGGGAAGGGTCCAGAAGGTGGGCACTTGGCCAACAATATGAACTCTGAGCATTGCTTTAGGGTTGTAGAAGGAAAAAGCTTTCTGTACATCACACGTGTAGTCTCAAAAGATATGCAAGTGTCAAATATGCAAAAGGAATGGCTTATTCAAAGAGACTATGTTACTGAAGAACAGAATAAAATCTGATTTTTTTTTACCTACGAAAATGAAACGAAAAAAAATCCCCAGTTGAAATGCCCAGTTCAGTCTTCTGAATACTTCCTGCTGTGGCAGGGAAAGCACCTACTATAATAGAAATTCTTTTTTGTTGCCTATGGTATTCAAGGTTTTTTAAAAAGCACTTTATGTTTTTTCAAAAATAAGTTCTACCAGGGACAATGTCAACATCTTGCACTTTAAAACAAGCACGATTTCCCATGGGCCACTCTTTGGAACTACAGTCGGGTTGTGGCCACATGCCTGTGTCTGGCCACAGTGGGTGATACTGTGCTGGTATTGCAGTCTGCCATGTCAAGTCTGTGCGCTCCTTCCCAGCCCCTCTGAATCTTCCCCTAGGCACCTTGCAAGGAAGGGTTCTTGGCCCTTGAGTGAGGCCTGTCATAAAGTCCACATGTATAGGAAACACGCACATCTCAGAAGAATGCGGTAGACAGTTGGGTGTTGGGTGTTTTACTCTGTTTCTCTTTCTTGTCAACCGGCTGTTGGTGTTTTTTCAGTGTCACTGTCTGTACTAAAAGCTCTGCTCTCCTTTCTGCAGCCATCAGTGCAGCCAGTACAGACAAAAGCAATAAGTATTTTTGTGCATTGTGAGTGGTTCTGGTGTGTTTCTTGGTGTTGGTCTTCCTGTCCTAGTTTGATGACCTGCCATTGGCCTTCTTGATTTTAGTTCAACGGTGTGGTGTTGGCCATTCCTCAGTTCAGTATCATTGGGTCGAGCCACTGGTTAGCATGATGCTATGCTGTTGGCCCATCTGTCAGTAATGACATGGTATTGATCTGCCTATCTTCTGTATGATGGACTGACATAGTTCTCTAAATACAGTGTTGATGGATGATGTCCCACGTACAGTAGTGTAGATCTGCCAGTCCTCAATACGGTAACAGGCAAATATGTCTTCCTGATGGAACATGGTGTGGTTCACCTGTCCTTCATACAATATGTTACTGGTCTGCCTGTTAGTACAATGGCACCATCCACCTGTCACTAAGCAAATATCACGGAGTTATTTTGTCTGCCATCCTTATGGCAGCATGAAGTTGGGCCACCTGTCACAGGTATGATGACATGGGGTCATTCCACTGTCCTCAAAATCGCGTGTTCTTTGCTGAATATGCACCCCATTCATACTGCTTCTCAGCATCTACAAGGACTGTGGACCCTTTGAAGAGGGCACAGTACAGTCCTGTTCTTTGCTGCATTAACAAAGAAAATGAGTGCTGAAGTATCTTGACACCTCTGAGGTATCTTCAGAGTCCTCTCGCAGAGAATGCAAAGGGACTGAAGGGACAGGGAGAGTGTGAGGTCATGCTGTGCTGGCGGCTCACCAGAGAGAGGAAGCAGCAGAGCTCCAAGGGCACTTGGCCGAGCGCACGGTGTGGGCCGGGCGCCTATGAGGGATGGCTGTGGACAGTCTTCCCGGGCCATCTCAAGTGTCTCTTCTTTGTTTTCATCGCCATTTATGTCCATCAGCACAAATGTGAAAATTCAGGGAAAACAAATGCTTTTTGATAAAAGTAAATAGTTGTGATTTCCGATTCAGATATTTTTAGAGCTGATGCTATCTGTAAAAACTAATAATAATAATATAGTCTATTTTACATATCAGGAAAGTGAACATGTTTAAATATAGCCATATTTAGTGAGAAGGAACTTACCACCCCTTCTTCAAATTGAGGCATTTCATTTGTTGGTTGAAGCAGATGAGAAGTGTACAGATTGGAAATGATTTCTTTCTTTCTTTTTTCTAAACTAATAACCAATTGGTGCAACTCTCCTTGTAACCAAAGGCCCTTTCTGCCTTGTGTGGTCACGCAGGACCTGGCCCTTCCTCCCTCGTGTATTTTGTCTGACTAACTTAAAGTAGCATTTTATTGAGTCACTTTTGAAGGACGAATTCAGAAGTATCGTAAGAACCTACCTTTTCAGGCTGAATAGCCAGAGTCCTATAGAGTTCTTATAGAAACAGAATAATTGAAACTCAGCATATACTATGCTTAGAAAGTATTGCATTTTGTTTGGGTTTTTTTCTTTTACTTGTGTATGTATTGTGGGAAGATTTTACCCTGTGCCCGATTCAAAATAAAAGCATTGTTAGTTTTCCCGGGCCCCCACCTGCCAAAAAGGAACATACCCAGGTCATTAATATGTGTACCCCTTCCTGCACCTGTGTCGTGCACTGAGAAATCTGCCCAAGGGGCTCTGCTGAGGAGCCAGCCTTGATAGATGGGTCTGGATGGAGAAAGGGAAACAGTGGTTTGGAGGTAAATAACTGCTTGGTGGTCTGAACTAACTACAGTAGAAAAAAAAAACGAATCAACCCAAAGAAACACAGCTAGGGACTGGAGGTGGACGAACCTGGTCCCTTTGGTGAATTCAGTGCAACTCATCAAGAACCCAGAACTTGAGTTCCAACTTTCGCTGTAAGGAGAAAGGGCTAGGGACCAGGTGGCTGTGTGTCCCCATCATCTGGGGGTAGAGTGTGCGACCAGCAGAGACCGATGGGCAAGCTCTGGAGTAGTCAGCTTATTCACCTTTTTATCTTTGGGTAAAGAAATAAAAACAGGACTTGGGTGCAGTAGATTTCTCAGTGCCTTCTTTAGGAATTTTATCTTAAGCACACTTAATGGGGAAAGAAAAAAAAAGAGAACCTTTGTTCCCATGAAGTTCCTTTGTCTAAAAGCATTGGGGATCAAGAAGGAAGAAGATGGGGAAATAGCAAAATCCTGAGGACGCCATTTCCTTTCAGCGCACCCTGCTTGCCCCCTGAAAACTGCTGGTGATACAAACTTCTTCAAACTGATTCCCAGTCCCCCCTCCACCATGTCTTAGAAACTCTAGCCTCATCCCTGCCCTTTCTCCTAATAAGATCCATGTTTCTAAGGAGAAAAAAACAAAACGGTATTCTCTTCTGCAAAACTGTAATGTATTGTTGATGTTTGTAACTATTGTGTATTTCTGTCTTGCTCCAAATCATGGCTGGAAGGTCTAGTCAAGGATGAGGGGAAACTTAAAATTCACCACGACAAGGGTTATTAGAGCCAGTTCTCCTCTCTCTCCCTCCTTTCCTTACTTCTCTGCCAACTAGGCAAGTAACATGACCCCAGGCTTCAACATTGTCAAGAAACTTTGAATCAAATGAGAGCTTGGCCAAACACCTCTAGGACATGATACTTTGGGAAAGGATTTTTCCTGGGGCTGCGAAGTTAGCAGTTAGCGGGAGGAAGAAGGGGCCTCCCCTGAGTGGCCCAGCAGGGCATAGAGAGCCTCCAGCCCTGAGCTGAAGTTTACTCACCTCTCACTGCTTATATGATAGCATCCAAATGCTTTCACTCAGCCAAGGCGAACCAAACCTGCCCTGGCTATGCCCAGAAAAAAGAGTTACCTCTGCATTTTCTGTTGCCATTTTTCTGACTCTAGACATATCTGATGCATTACTATATCTATAGGATGTCTACATATCTCAGAGTCATCTATTTTTCTCTTCAAATAAAAAGCATGTGTGTGTATATATGTGTGTGTGTGTGTACACACACACATTATATATACGTATTTTTAGCAAATTTATAAGAGGGCCGTGAAGTCTAATTTCTTCTTTTGTAATATTGAGTGACATCTTAGGAGTTGTATTGTTGGTCATTATCGTAGCTGATATCTTCTGGTCTTTTCCATTTCTTCCCATTGCCCCTTAGGCTTTTTTTCTTTTCTCTTTTGATTCTGATTTTCTAGGGTTGGGAAAGAGACTTCGGGATGTGACTTCTTTGTGCAGGAGAAGCTGTCACTGGCCTCACTCTGTGTGCTTCTCCTATCTCGCGTTCTTAAGAATCCAGGGCATGGATGCAAGTGTGAGACCAGGGGAAGCAGGGCTACAGGTGGCCCTCAAAATCAGGGCGGAATGTGGGCTGGTTTAGCTCGTTGCCCACAGATCTGATGGGACTGTTTTCTCATCCCCAGAGATCTTAGAACCAAAATTTTCATGCAAGCAAACTTCCCATTGGCATTTATGAGGTCCAGAACACACTTAAGCCCCTTTTGGTTGGCCTGTTGCCATGTCTAGTGTCCCACTATCTGTAACATGCCCTGGAACTGAAGGATAGACCATTCTCAGGTTCCTGAGAACACGCTAGGCCTCACATCTCATCAACTTTATCAGTTCCTCATTTCGATCCATTTCCAACAACTTCACCAAAAAAACAATGGCCAGGAAAGCTTGCAGCCAAACCCTGAGAAGACATGTCCCCAGGATCTGCCATCTCATCCCCCCTTCCTCTTCCAGCTGCTGGGCCCCACAGAGCCAGAGATTCATGGCAAGGGTGGGCAGCGGTATTTTTCCAACTTCCACGCATCCAGGGGCCAAGGAGTTTCTGGACTGTCATAATTAATTCTACCAGGCAGTTTCCAGCCTCAGGTGAGCAAAGGACAGCTCACAAAGCATGATCTTCAGCAGAAGTGATTGTCCATCCATCAGTTCATGCAGGAAGATGAAGAAAGGCCACATGATCTCCAGTTTATATTTATGTGGGTTCTCATATCCCACCTGCCTCATTGTCACCTTCAGGACTCCCACCTCTGCCCAGATCAGACATCTAAGCCAAATCAGGACCCCCAGGTGGCAGTGAGCCACAGCCATTGGGTAAACCCTAAGAGGAAACCAATCCAAGTACAGATGGGTGATTCTGGACTACGACCCCCATCAGAGTTTTCCCATCCCCAAAATTCCTGGTAATCTGGTTGGAACCAGAACCAAATAAAACAGACAATATTTTTCTAAAATTTTGCACAAGAACAAAACAAAAATTGTTTCCCAGTGGTTTGCTAGGCTAGATGCTCAGGTGAATGGACACTCTTGCCTCTGGCTGTTTTCATCTAGAAAGAGAGTGTATAGTTAGAGTTTCCATCCACTGCCTCTGATATTGTCTTAACCTGTAATTTCTCCTGAGCATCCCCAAATGTCAACTTGAAGAAATTAATTTGGAATCCAGGGGTCCCTCATCTTTCCCTCCCTGCAAAGATCTTGAGATCTAAAGACTGACCAGGGTGAAATGGAATAAGGCAGTTCACCTGAGGAGGAAACCATCTGCCTCCAGGGGAGCTGCGTGCAAGTCTCTGAACTTCCTCTTGCAGGAGAGAACAATGAAATTTCAACTCAAGTTAAGGAAGTGCTTCTAATAAGTGGAGTTGCCTAACCATGGAACTCGATGCCAGGTTGGGTAATGAGCACACCACAGGTGTTCGAGAGAAGCTAGATGATGCACAAAATGGATGTTGTAGAGAGACCCTAGCATTTCATAGCAACTCAATGATCAGGGAATTCCGCCCCCCGCCTCCGTGTGTGTGTGTGTGTGTGTGTGTGTGTGTGTGTGTGTGTGTGTGTCTGTGTGTCTGTGGTTTGAACATTGGGCTCAGTCCACAAGGCAAAGGCAGGGAGCACAGTTAGCAGGAATCAAATCCTGAAGGTGTTTCAGGGAGGGAAGTGGAAGCAGGCTGTCCTCTCTGCTCCCCATCATTGACAATTTTGGTGACCCTGTCCGTCACCCATCCCACCCATCCCCAGTGTCCTAACAGGAATCACTCTGGGTAGGGTGAGGTCCATGCTACCCTCCCCCAAAGCAGCCAGGGATCAGTCCCACCTCTGACTGGCCATCTCACGGTGCTTCAGCCCTTCTGCCCAGATTGTGTGCCCTCATAGGCCTGAGGCTTTCTGTACAAGAGATGTCACTATCTTTTACCCACTAGCCGGCTGCCTGATGAATGAACTGCCTGTGCAATAGCTAACGACAGCATTCCAAAGGGGCTTTTTTTTTCTGGCAAATCAGGAAATCCAATTCAAGACCTTTAAAAGGCCTCACTCAATGAAGTAAGTCCAGAAGGGCCAAAGAGAGAAGCACTAAGGTCCGGTTTTATAGCAAAACAGGGCTTTGACTGCCTCCAGGCAGAATGCCCAGTCTCCCACATCTGTAACCCTTTCCCAAATGGATCTGGATACTGCATTCTCCAAGGAAAGCATTTAACAAAAGATGTTTTAAAGTTCCCCAATTGTATATAGTGGGTTTGGAGGAGGTGGGGCTTTATCCTCAAGATGATCTCAAGTTAAGGCAGTTTCAGGTTTTATCATGAGGTGACAAAGGTTTGGGCGGATAGACTGAGCAGCTGCCTTCTTCCAAAACCAAAAGGAAACAAATACCCAGTATCCAGAGGCTTTGGAAACTTTGAGGCTCTACCAGCAATATCTCAAGTTAGTGGCTGCAATGACATGACAATTCTGGAAAATGAAGAAAACTCCCAATTCTGTCTCATTAGGATGCTCTCAAAGGCCACACGTGGTTCATCCCACACTTCTTGCCTCCCTGAGCTAATCCGAGTTTGGAACATGAGGGAAGCACAGGAGAAGATGCCCAAGAGATTCAGACATCCCTATGGCTTCTCTCACAGTGAAGACCCAAACCTGGTCTTCACTAGAGTCTGGGGCTCTCTCTTAGATGAGCTTGACAACTAAGCTCAGTGTGCCTGGTGGGTGGGGAAGAGGAAGATAAGCAGCTGCTGGGCTGGGAAGCTGGCCCCTTTGCTCTCCTGGCTTCAGTCCAAGGTCAAGGGGCTGGGAACATCATTTTCTGCACCAGGAACTCAGGGTTATCTCCCAAGTATGCCCTTGGCACCTGGTGGTCACCCAACTGTGTTTCTTTGAGTGAGTGAATGTGTAAATGAGTTCAGAGTGAATGAATGGAGCAGTGAATAGAGGAGTTCATTAGCTCTTACCTGGCTTGAGGTATTGCTAACTGGGAAGAAAGGAGAAATGTGGGGGCCCTCCCACTGAAGCCTGTAAGCCCTACCAATACTATCTGGGCTTTGACTTAATTACAGGCCGAGATTATGTCCAAATTTGACACTTGTCTGCCCTAAGACCTACAGCCTTCTCAGGATGACACTTCCAGGGCCCTGTGGGGAGCCTGAGCCTCCTTCCTACTCTTCTTGGCTGCATTGTCAGTCTTATGTTGAATTGAGCTCACAGATATGGTCTAAAGCCAAGGGTCCAAAGTAGGGGTTTCCTCTGGTCTGGACTTGCTAGAGTAGCACTGTGGGAGCTGACATCTGGAAACTGGATTGCATCCCTGAGCCATGTGAGTTCAGCTGGGAAAGACCACAACCTGTCCTCCAGCTTTTAGAGCCAATGGGTCTTCCTTTTCCCTGAGCCCTAATGCCCCCCTACAGTAGCATGCACCCTGATCCCATTAGCTAAGACCCTCTATCTCTCCCAGGAACTGTGGTGTGAGGTTGAGGCTTTTCTGCCAGCAAAGCCATTCTGATTGCCCCACACATGTTGGGGGCCAAGCCAGTCACATTAGCCATAAATGACCAATGTCCTTAGCTGCTCTTTTCTCGGGGCCACATTCATGGGTCCTATTCATCTCTGGTCAGCTGATGTCTCCAGTCCTTCTAAAAAAGTGAAAACGAGCATCGCATACACACCCGCACACGCACAAACACACACACAAGGAAACCAAACAACAAGAAACCCAGTGTCTTTTTATGCATGTGATGCAATGAAATTGTGACCTCCAGCTGCTGTCCTGTCCTGTAAAATATGTCCACATGTTTAAGAATTTCTAAGCAAATGGTCTCTTACTGAAGTATGCAGAGTTCAATAAAAAGGTATGGAGAAAACAAGCTGGATGGACTTTTGTTTTATTTTCTGGAGGGCACCGGGGACAGGGATGTGAAGATGTGTAGGGAAGGCTGAATCTGGGGACCTGGATGGGGAAGCACTGGGTGTTTCATCTGAACGAGAGAAGGTATGAAATGTCATTGGCTCGTTGCCCCAATTTGCAAGCAGCAGTAACCACCCCCCATGCTATGTTCATGGACCAAATCTCTGGTTCTGTTGTTTGGCTCTTGTGTCACCCTCACCCGGATATGGATATTCTTTGTCTTACTGCCTTTCTCTCATCAAAATGTCTCAGGGTGCCCACAGAAGCTCCACACACAACCCTCCCATCCATTCCTGTCTCTGCTGTATTGTTCTCCATAACACTTACCCACCTTCTGACACACTATATTTTTATTTATTTACTTTGTTTATTGTTTACCTCCTCCAGTAGAACGTTAATTCAAAAACTGAAAAGCAAAGAGAATAAAAGACTGAAAAAACAGAACAGAATCCAAGGACTGTGTGTTTGCTGTGTTTTACTTTTACCCTGCAACAATAGTAACAGACTGTAAGCACTGCTCTGTACTTTGCTTCTTTCATTTAATGTATCTTGAAAATTATTCTGTATTAATTCGCAAGGAGTTTCCTCATTCCTTTGAAAGCTGTGTTCTCTCGTACACAGTAATTGCTAGTCTCCTACAACTGAGCTTTAAGGTTGCTTCCAAACTTTTGCTGTAACAAACAGTGCTGAAAGGAATGGCTTGTCGGTGGTTCCCGTGGGCTCTGCCTTCAAAATAGATCTGGAATCTGCACTTGACGCCCCTCACTTGCACCGCTCCAGGCCCCACCATCATTGTCTATCGCCTAATGACTGTAGCAGCCTCCAGATCAGGCTCCCTGTTTCTGTCCTTGATCCCTTTCGGGCTCTCTCCACACAGTGGCCAACGGGATCCTCTCAAATTGTCAGTCCAATCATGTCACTTTGTTGTCAAAACCTTCCAAAGATTTCTCATCACATTTTGAATAAAATCCAAAGTCCTTCTTGTGGTCTGCAATGCCATATGTCCCCTGCCTGCCTTTTCAATTTCACCTTCCCCTGCTCTCCCCTGAGGGTGCTCTGCTCCACTGTCCCTGCCCTCCTCACTGTTCCTCAGACACTCAGACATGCCCACATTGGCCTCATCCCTTTCCAGCCACCCTCCCAAAACCCTTGACCCTCTCTGACCTCCTGTCTTCCCCTCCTGCACTCCCATTCAGACACACTGCCACCAGTCAATTTTCCAACACATCAAGTACACTTCTACCCCAGGGCCTTTGCTCTGGCTGTCCCCTCTACCTGAAGACCTCTTCCAGGCTAACCACATGGCTCACTCCCTCACTTCCTCCAGGTAACACCTTCTCAGCAACCCCTCTGTCTGACAGCCCTATTTATAATAGCAACCAGCCCCTCACACACACAACCCTCCCAATCCATCCCCTTCTCTGCTATATTGTTCTCCATAACACTCCCCACCTTCTGACACCCTATATTTTATTTACTTTGCTTACTGCTTACCTCCCCCCACTAGAACATAAATTCTTCCCTCCAGTTAGAACATCAATTCAAAAACGTAAAAGCAAAGAGAACAAAGACTGGAGAAAACAGAACAGAACATCCAAGGACTGTGAGACAACTACAAAAGGTGCAACATGTGTGTAATGAGAAAACCAGGAGAAAGAGAGAAAGGAACAAAAGAAATGTTTGACACAATAACGACTAAGAATTTCCACAGATTAATTTCAGGCATCAAACCATATATCCAGGAAGCTCAGAGAACTCCAAGAAGGGAGTTCCTGAAAAAACAAAAACAAAAAACAAAAAACACCTAGGCCTGTTATTTTCAAACTACAGAAAAATCAAAGATAAGAAAAAAATCTTGAAAGGGGCCAGAGCCACCTCACGTATAGAGGACCAAGGTAAAAATCACATCCAACTTCCCCTCAGTAACCCAGGCAAGCAAGAAGAAAACAGATCGAAATATGTAAAATATTGAGAGAAAGAAATGCCAACCTTGGACATAAATATAAGCAACTTCTTCATGAACATATCTCCCCAGGCAAGGGAAACAAAAGCAAAAATGAACAAGAGGGACTATAACAAACTAAAAAGCTTCTGTACAGCAAAGAACAACATCAATAGAACAAAAAGACATCCTACAGTATGGGAGAATATATTCATAAATGACATATCCGATAAGCGGATGACATCCAAATTATATAAAGAGCTGACGCACCTCAACAAACAAAAAGTAAATAAGCCAATTAAAAAATAGGCAAGGGAGCTGAACAGACACTTCTCCAAAGAAGAAATTCAGATGGCCAACAGGCACATGAAAAGATGCTCCACATCACTAATCATCAGAGAAATGCAAATTAAAACCACAATGAGATATCACCTCACACCAGTGAGGGTGGCCAACATCCAAAACACAAACAACAACAAATGTTGGTGAGGCTGTGGAGAAAGGGGAACCCTCCTACACTGCTGGTGGGACTGCAAATTAGTTCAACCATTGTGGAAAGCAGTGTGGAGGTTCCTCAAAAAACTCAAAATAGAAATACCATTCGACCCAGGATTTCCACTCCTAGGAATTTACCCTAAGAATGCAGCAGCCCAGTTTTAAAAAAACACATGCACCCCTATGTTTATCACAGCACAATTTACAACAGCCAAGAAATGGAAGCAACCTAAGTGTCCATCAGTAGATGAATGGATAAAGAAGAGGTGGTATATATACACAATGGAATATTATTCAGCCATAAGAAGAAAACAAATCCTACCATTTGCAACAACATGGATGGAGCTAGAAGGTATTATGCTCAGTGAAATAAGCCAGGCAGAGAAAGACAAGTATCAAATGATTTCACTCATATGTGGAGTATAAGAACAAAGAAAAAAACTGAAGGAACAAAACAGCAGCAAACTCACAGAACCCAAGAATGAACTAACAGTTACCAAAGAGAAAGGGACTGGGGAGGATGGGTGGGAAGGGAGGGAAAAGGGGGAAAAAGGGCTATTACAATTAGCACACATAATGTAGCGGTAGGGGGGGAGGATACGGGGAAGCAGTATAACACAAAGACAAACAGTGATTCTATAGCATCTCACTACGCTGATGGACAGTGACTGTAATGGGGTATGTGAGGGGGACTTGATAATGGGGGGAGTCTAGTAACCATAATGTTGCCCATGTAATTTTACATTAATAATAGCAAAATAAAAATTAAAAAAAAACACCAACCTAGAATTCTGTACCCTGAAAAACTATTCTTCAAAAGTGAAAGAAAAATAGCAACTTTCTCAGGCAAACAAAAATTGAAGGAAATTGTTGCCAGTAGACCTGACCTGCCAGAAACATTAAGTTCTTTAGAGAGAACGAAAATGATATAGGTCAGAAACTTGGATCTACATAAAGAAAGGAAGACCATTGAAGGAGGGATAACTGAAGGTAAAATCAAAACTTCTATTTTTCTTATTCTTATATGATATAACAACGTGTCCAAAATAATAATACCAAAAATGTATTTGATTATGTAGGCTTATGTATACATCCTATGTATGTGTGTGTATGTATATATACATATGTATACATACACATATATGTATGTATGGTTCTATATAAATGAAATGAGTAACAGAATTGATACAAGGAACAAGAGGAGAAAATTAGGATTGTTTTTGTTATTCTTAGGAACTCACACTGCCCATGAAGTGGTATAATAAAACTTGAAAATGAACTTATATTAGTTCTAAATGTATATCGCAAACTCTAGGGCAACCACTAAAAAAGGTTTTAAAAAAATAAAGAAGTATAACTAATATGCTAAGAAAGGAGAAAAAATTGAATTATATAAAATATCAATTAAAACCACAAAAGGCAAAAAAAGCGGAAGACAAAAATAGGAACAAAGAACAAGGACGACAGAGAGAAAACAGTAAAACAGTAGCAAATACAGTAGATAAGAGTCTATGCCAATCATCACTTTGAAAGTCAATGGTCTAAACAGACCAATTAAAAGAGATTGTCAGAGTGGATCAAAAATCAAGATGCAGTGCTCCATGCATCACCCCCCCCCCCATGGGCTGTGAGTGTAAGCCTTTACAGAAGGCTTGTGAACACACAAGAACCGTGCAAGACTGGAAGAAAGCACACAAGCTTGAGCAGTGAGCTTTGCCCTGGGGAGAGCAAATGGGAGGCTGTCAGCACCCAGTCTGGCTTTGCAGGATTGAGAGAAGACATACAACCTTAAGAATTCTCCCCCAAGAGGGAACAAGAAGTGGGGAGATGTTTCCATAGAAAAAAATCTGAAAAAGATTTCGAATCCCTCAAAGTGCTGACAGGTTAAAGGTGTTTCTTTCCCAGTGCCAGTCAGAAAGACTGGAGGAGGGGAAAACTTCAAATGTGAAGACAGCCATGCAAGACCTCAAGGAAAGCAAAAAAATCAAGGAAACCTGATATTACCAAAGGAACACGATAGTTACACGTAACTGACCCCAAAGAAATGGAGCTTTATCATTTGACTGATAAAGAAAATTCGGAATAATTGTTTTAAGGGAGCTAAGTGAGCTCTAAGAAAACATAGAAAGGCAACTCAATGAAATCAGGAAATAATACACTGATGCCAAGGGCAGCAAGGTGGCTGGTCCAAGGTCACTAGCTACGAAGTGGCAAAGCTGAGAGTTTAACCCAGGTCTGCCCCATTTCACCAGGTTGCTACTTCTGCCAAAAGCATCAAGCATAGCAATTCAGCAGGCATAGCAATGCAGGGTTTAAGAAGAATGGGTCTGGAGCCATGTTCAAATCCTGACTCCTGCACTACTAGTTATACGACACTGGGGAGGTCTCTAGCCCCTATACCTCAGTGTCCCCATCTGCAGAAGGAGGCTAATTCATTGAAGCAGCAGCTCTGTATTAAGCTGCTCAGGGCCAGGAATGAAATGAGGAGAGTGAGGCGTGAGTGTGCGAGTCCAGGGTCAGAGTCTGTCTTTATCTGAAACTTTCATGTTTTCTTCATCACAGATTACTTTTTACATTGGTTTTTATTTTTTTTAATATTGTTTATCTTGATTACTGAGTTTTGGACACTGCCTAAATCTTGAACTGACCTCACCCTTGTTCCAGCCCTGTCCTTGGGGGATGTAGCAGTCAGCAAAGCAAAACCCCGCCTTCAAGTGATGCCTATCCTAGAGGGGAAGGCCACCGATCAACAGATTAAAAATGTACAACTTGTCTGGAGCTAAGAAGAAAAACGCAGTTGAGTAAAGAGACAGAGACATGGGACAAAAAATAGTACCCATCTCACAAGGTTGGTGTAAAGATGAAAACAAATGGGCCATAGAAGTTGCCTAATACAGAGGCGGAGATGTGGTAAGTGCTACACAAACACTGGCCATTGATATGACTTAAGGGCTGGCTCCGGAGCCACACACTGGCTAGAGACTCTGGGCCTCTGCTCTCCAGGGGCTTATAGCATCAGACAGAGTTTCATAAACCGCACTGAGCCCCACTGGTGCAGGGATTCTTCAATGTCGTGGGCCATGGCCCCCTGGGCAGTCTGATGAACCCCACGGACCCCTTTTCAGAATAATGATTTTAAGCACATAGAATAAAATACATAGATTTACAAAAGAAACCCATCTACTGAAAAGTAATTATCAAAACTATTTTTACATAGGTGATATACATGTGCTCCTCTATTAACAAATTCGATGACAAGATCTAGTAGTGGATGTAGTAATTACCACAATTTTAAGGTACTAAAGAACATAAATGCTATTTCAAGACCTTTGCAACAACTATAATGGTATATACAAAATAATCTATGATTTTCATTAGTGATAATGTCACACTACTGCTAATATGGCTATGATTTGTTGCCTATATTCATGGCTAAAGAAAATGTTATATTTCAGCTAGAGGTCAGTGAAAATAAAGATACAGAATTTTGGCCCATCTGAGTTCACAGGCCCAGATTACAAAACCCCATATTAGGGAACATTGAAATCTATTTTATGGGTCATAACTAGCACTTTTTAAATGAGGGGATAATGTAGCCTGGAATGGAATAGAGTAGAATAGATCAGTATGCATTGTTCACAGTAAGGTGAGTACAGATGCAAGAAACTTTCATTTTAATTGTGAGTGTGTGTGTGTGTGTGTGTGTGTGTGTGTGTGTGTTACAGGTCATGATGCAAAATATACTTCCTGTGATTCATGGAGTATCTGAGAAGTAGATATTGAGAAGCAGTGACATAGGGGAAAGTTGGCCCAGCACAGCCACTGTCACGTTGCAGGTACAAACATCCTTGTCCCTCCCCTTGGGGCCCCCATCTGCCCTCCTGCCAACACATAAGTAGACAGACAAGACCCAAGCTCAAAAAACGCCATGTTGTCATGAGTGCACAACTGGGTCCCCCTCCTCAGGGAGAGGAGCAGGTGTGGCAATGCCCATGTCCTGGGCTCATCGTCTGTCTGGGGACAGGCCCCTCCTGACGGCCACATGCCCCAGCAAATATTAGGAGCGCTGTTTGCGGAGAGCCAGCTGGTGGCATGTCTGCAAGTGCCAGGCTGCAAAGGTTGGGGGCTAATTAAACGGCCTCAGATGAGACACTATGGGCAACAAAGGCCAGGCACATATTTTTGTTCTTTTCTGGATGTGTGTGGGTTCTTCTTATTCCAAATCCTGGATATCTAAGAAGAGAGTCTGGGAATGGATATTAGAATCAGAAAAACAAAACTTCTAAGGAATCTACTCTCCAGTCTCCCAAAAGAAAGAGTCTGACCCTCTGCAGATGGGAGATTAGGCACCAAACAATTCAGTCATCAGAGGTGTTGGCGGTTAACCTGTGCTAATAAATAGGACATTTCTACCAGGGAAAGATGGGCTTTTGGGGGGGCAGTTCAAGCTGCAGCTCAATCTAGTAGTTCAGAGGAGAAGAGTTGGGATCTGAAACATCTAAGTTCAAATTCTGGCTGCACTACTTCCTTGCTGTGTGACCTAGAGCAAGTCATCTTCCCTCTCTGGACCTTGGTTTTGTAGTCTGTGAAATGGGAAGGTAATAGCACCTATTTTGAGAAATTGCTGGAGCGCTTCAGTGAAAAGATGTAAAGTGATTAGGCCAAGGCTGGCATACACTGAGTGCTCCATAATGGTAGCTCCCATTGTTACCATCATTACTATTGCCACTGCAGCCTGGGGCATACATCTGGTCCTTAATTGTGCAGGCTGAGCTCCTCCCAATAGACAGAAATCATGGAGAACATAAAATCTTACTAGTTAACATTTATTGAGCACTGACTGTATGCCAGTCACTGTTTCAAGCACTTCACATGCATTTGCTAATTAATTCTTAGCAACGACCCAATGAAATACAACCTATGAAATTATCATCTTGGGTATCATCACGAAATTATCAACAACAACTCTGTACAATTATCATCACCCTTATTTTACAGGTGAGGAACTCTATTAGTTATCTATTGCTGCATAACAAATGACCCCAATCCTTAGCGGCTCTAAACAACTAAATATTTATGACCTACCACAGTTTCTGTGTCTTCAGAATTTGGGAGTGGCTTAGCTGCATGGTTCTGGGACAGACTCTCTGATGAGGTCACCATCAAGGTGTGTCAGCCCTCTGAAGGCTTGACTGGGCTGGGGATCCCCTTCTAAGGTGGCGCCCTCACATGGCTGGCAAGTGAATTTGGAGCTATTAGGAGGCCTTAGGTCTTCACCATATGAATCTCTCCAGAGAGTTTCTTGAGTGTCCTCCTAATATGGCTGAGGGCTTCCCCCAGAGCGAGTGAGCCAAAAGAAAGAGATGTTTTTCCCCCAATTGTTTTTATTGTGACAAAATACATAGTAACATAAACTTTACCATCTCAAGCCATTTTTAAGTATATAGTTCAGTGGTATTGAGTGCATTCATATTATTGTGTACCCATCACCACTCTCCATCTCCAGAACTTTTTCATCTTGCAAAACTGAAACTTTATAGTCATCAAACTATTACTCCCTACTTCACTCCCCTCATCCCCTGGCACCTACCATTCTACTTTCGCTTTCTATGAATTTGCCTACTCTAGGTGCCTCATATGAGTGGAAGCATAGCTGTCTTTTTGTGACTATTTCCCTCACCATTATATCCTCACAGTTCATCCATGCTGTAGCCAATGTCAGAATTCCCTTCCTTTTTAAGGCTGAATAATATTCCATTATCACAATGTCTTTCTATCATCCAGCCGTGGAAGTCACACACACTGTCACTTTTGCAATGTCCTATTGGTCACACGAATCAGCTTTGTTCACTATGGCAGGAGACAGTACAAGGACGTGAATACCAGGAGGGGAGAATCAATGGAGCCTCCTTGGAGGCTGGCTACCACGGAACTGAGGCCCCACAGGCTTAGAGATTTACCTAAAGTCACACAACAGGCCCGAGGCAGTCCCAGGATTTGAGCCTGGATCACATGACACCGCCCCCAGGCCACACCTGGATGTGGCTTCCCTGGTGAAGGAAGCGGTGCCCGATGGAGTGGACACTGCCTGGGTAGAAGGTTGGGAGGCTTGGGTTAGAGTCTCCATTCTGCCACTACTTTACCATGTAATGGACTTTGGGCAAGGCCCTGCCCCTCCCAGAGCCTCAGTTTCCTTAGTAATCAGGCAGGGGCAATAGTAACTACCTCCTGGGTCACTGAGATAAAGAAAGAAAATCAATACATCATATAAGGTTTAGTCCACAGACAGGCAGAGATAATACATTTCCCTCTTTGTAAATATTTTTCATGTTTCTTTACTTACTAAGGAATAATTTCATGTGATACCAGTTGGAAACATATGAGAGAATATGCAAGGAAAATTTCCCTCTCACCCTGTCCACCAGCCCCCAGTTCTCCTTTCCTGATGCAATCAGTTACTAGTTTCTTGTTGAAATATCCCATTTCTTTGTTTTCTGAAATCACCCTAACTTCCAAGGACCTGCTGAGCAGGAGAGAATGCCAGCTCAGTCCCTCTTGGGGCTGGGGAGCCTGGGTCAGGCCTGGCACCAAGGCATGGAGGGGGAAGGGGGCGGGGCCTTCTAGTTATCCATTGTCTAACCACCTTAGTGACTGTGGAGACGTCCCTTGTCCCAGGCATGTGGAATCCTTGGAGCAAAAGGAAGGAGCTGGGTTTGAACCCATGTCCGGAGCCTGAGCCCTCAGCCCCTTATTGCTCCCTCAAATTCAGGGCGTCGTGCCTTGCAGCATTAGAGAGAATATCAAAATTGCAAGCGTGTAACTGCCCAGCAATGATGAATAGCAGGGCCTCTCACTGGAATAATATGTATTACTTAACATTTTAACTGTGGACCCTGTGGAGATATTAAAAATTCTTAAGCCATAAAGTTAAAAATAAATAAATCCTAGACACAGCTAAGGCACCATGTCTTCCAGGGGGCTTTGCAGATCCCTTCCCCCATCAAAGGCAGGACTGCGTGTTCCCTCTGGCCTCCCACAGCCTTCTGAACCTGCCCCATCACAGCCCTTACGGCACCAGGCTCTAATTTCCTGTGACTTTAGTGAACCGGTTAACCCAGCAAAGTGGGAGCCAGACGGCCCAGGCTCACATCCTGGCTCCTCTGCTCTGTGACTGTGTAACCTTGGGCAGGTTATTCCACCTCTCTGTGCTTCATGAACCGGGGCTAGCAACAGCTACTTCCAACGGCTGGAGTGAGGTAAGTGTGCTGTCTCTTGTAAACTCCTTGTTACAGGCAGTAATGTGTGTTACTTCCTGTGGCACAGGCCTTTCTGCACCAGACTGTAAGCTCCACGCAGGCAGCAACCTCGTCTCAGCAACGTGTATCCCAAGCACCCAGCACAGAGCCTGACACTCAGGGTTGCTGAATGAAGCCAGCCATTTTTCTACACATATTTATTGAGCACCTTCTCTGTGCCAGCTCCTACAGAGACGAAGGTGAGTGAGAAGGACATAGTCTGTGTTCTAATAGGGTTTCTATTCCCAAAGAGGAGACAGACAAATAAATGGGCAAATAAATAAACAAGAAGACATAGTTTACTGTTCTGCATTGTGGAGACAATGACACAGCTGGTGATACTGCATGACTGAGTATTACTCTAGATGGGCAGTCAGGCAAAGCATCCCAGAGGTGGTGATTGTAAAACAAGATCTGACGGACAAGAAGGAGCTAGCCACGGGAAGAGCTGGCTGAACAACCTTTCAGGAAGAGGGCACTGTGAGTTCAAAGGCCCTGAGGCAGGAACATTCTTGGGAGGCCAGCTTGGCTGGAGAGGGATGAGTGAGAAAGGTGGTGGTTAGGAGGAGGGAGAGTTCAACAGGGCCTATTACACAGGACTTTGTCAGGTAGGGTTACTCTGAGAGCCATGGGATGCCACAGGGGTCTTAAGCCAGGGAGAAACATAGTCCTTTCATCCAGAAGCCTCCCACATAATAATGACAGTCCCTGCCTAAATCTAGAGGCATCTGCTCATGCAAGGCAACATCTGAGCTCAGCCCACAGCAGCTCCACTCAGGAGTCACCACCATCCATCCTTGTCTCAGCCTCCCTGTAAGCCAGACTCATGGCTCCATGAATATAAATGAGACCTTTTGCTGACTTGATTTCCAAATGAATCCAGACGTTCAAGATCTTTATTCCAGAAAATGTGAAATTTATGTAATGAAAATTAAAAGAGAAATTGGGGAAGTGCCTTCTTAAGTGCCTGCTTCCCGGGTAAGTGAGCCAGGTCTGCGCCTCTGGCAGGAGATGGATGAAGGCACCTCCCAAGGGCTGCTGGGAGCCTGTGACCAGCAGGGATGCAGGGAGCACATTGGCTGCAGGCAGGGGATGAAGTCCCATTGTCTCAAAAGAAGAGCCATTATAACAATAGGGCATGTTCACTGTTCACTGTTTCATGTCCAGCCCTGTTCTAAACATTTTACTTATATTGGCTTTCTCATTTAACCCTCACAACCACCTGATGGGATAGACATTACTATTTTCCCCATTCTACAGATGGGGAAACTGAGGCTCCTATTGAAAAAATGACTTGATCAAGGTCACACAGCAAAATAGCGGCTAATTTGAGACTCAGTTCTTTTGTCCATTGCCCCTGCAGATCCGTCTGTCCAGAACTCAGATAATGCACAATGGAAGAAAGGATCAGGAATCAGAGAGACTGGGTTTGATTCTAAGCTCAAACCACCAACCTGCTGTGTGACCTTGCACAAGCCACCCACCCTCTGAGGCTCAGTTCCCTTACAGTCATAACCTCTTCTCCACAGAGTTCATCTCTGAATTAAAAGACATAATGTATAAAGATGCCAGGCACTCAGATGCCCTCTCAAACTGGTTTGTTTTTTTTTAATTGTATGCTCTTAGAACTGTTAAGTTTTAGGGTAATAGCTTCAGGTATGGCTGAATCTAGGAGCTCTAATGATGTCATAAGTGTTGTTTTCTCTTTGCATGTAGTGGACCCTCAGAGGGAGCTCCAGGTTATATCATTCTTACAACTTGAAATCTTAGTTGCAAAAGAGCTTCTTTTTCCCAACAGGGCAGCAAAAGTCCCAGGATTCACTGATTAGACTAACAGGGGTCATATGCTTATCCTATAACAAATCTCTATAGCCAAAGGGATGGACTGTGATGACTGGGTCAGCCAGTCACATGTCCACCCCTGGAGCTAGGAGAAGGGATACAGAAAGCCCACACTGAATCACTTAGACTGTGGAGGGAGAGGCTAGGCTCCCCAAGGGAAAAGAGGGGTGTTGTTATGAGAAAAAAAAGGAATAGACCAGTAGGAATACCAAATGTCGCCCCTGACACATAGTAGGCCCTAAATAAATGTCTGTTCAATCAAAAAAACAAATACCTACCCCAGAGGATGGTTGTAAGGGTAAAACAAAATAATATATACAAGTCCCTGTCTTAAAGGGACAAGAGATGCTCAGAAAGGGTTTGGGTTTCTGGTCATGTGCTAATAAAAACAGATGCTGGGAGAGACTGGAAGGAAAGCTTTCCCTTGCCTCAGCCAGGCCTCCCGCACATTCACTTTCCATCCCTAGGGCAGAGCAGGGCCAGGACTAGAGTGAGGGGAGTGAGGTGCTCGCCGTGGCATAAAATGTAAGGAGGCACCAAAAAAAACCCTTAATCAAGATCAATAATATTTTTAAAAATCAATATGAATACAAAAATTAATGATGAATAAATATTAACATTTTAAATAAGACATATCCATATATATGGACACTATACATCACTTATATCCAAATGTTCAGGCACATGCACATATGGACATATTCACAGACATATTTTATATTTTTACATATAACTATGTAGGGAGCCATTGAGTTACACACCTCCAGGGGTCCCATTCCCTTGTAATCTGCATGAATGGCATCCCCTGGTTCATGCAGGCACAGCCTCTGTGGCTGAACACAGCAGTCCTGTGTATGAACACACGTCTCCATGCACATATAAATGCATAACTACCCACATACCACTAAATGAGTGCCACATAACACCACATGTGCAGACATGCCAAAAGATATAACTACACAATACAGTCTCATAATGCTCGTTTGCCTGCCTCAGGGACTTTGCACTTGCTATTCCCTCTGCCTGAGATGCTTTTGCCCCAGATAACCACGTAGCTCCCTCTCTTGCTTCCTTAAACTTGTGCTTAAAGGTTACTTTTTCAGTGAGACTCTGACACCCACACATCCTACCACTGTCTAAAGTTACAACCCCCTCCACAGTCCATATTCCCTAACCTTGCTTTATTTCTCTCCTTTACACTTAAAACCATCTGACATAATATGTGTTTTCCTTTTTATCATATTTAATGTCTGTCTACTCTAATAGAATGTCAGCTCTATGCAGGCAAGGATTTTTGTCTGCTTTGTTGACTGCTCTGTTCCCAGCCTCTAGAACACTGCCAGGCACATAGTGACTATTCAATAAATATGTGTTAAATGAATGAAAAACGTCAGGGAAGTGGGGATCCTGGAGAACAATTGAGACCAAATTTCCCACTACCCCAGAGGAAGGCAACCTCAAGTCAGATGTAAGTTGGTTTCCAGAGCTAAGTAACAATGCACGGTACCTTCTTAGTGCTGTGAGAGTGTTACTTCACGTATCATCTCAACAGCCCCACTGTCTGTCTACTCCCAGTTCACACAGGAGGCAACTAAGGCCCTAAGAGGGTAATTCACTTGCACAGGATGTCACAGTACAGAAGTGGTAAAGCCGGGATTCAAACCCAGGTACCCTGGCTCCTTAAAGCCCAGACTTTCCCCCTACATACACATACACACACATACATGCACACATACATACACAGAGGTGACACATTCACATGCACACATATACAAACTAATTTAGTATCACTAGGTCCTTCTAGCCCTCAGGAAATTTTCAGAAATGAGAACTCCTACGCCCAAACTGGGTATTTGGGATCCCCTCCACCCATTGTCCTTCCTGCATCCATTTGTCTTGACAATGGCCCTCACGCCTGTAAATAATTGCATCTCCCGGCTCCCCGGCTGCCTCTTACCAGGCTCGGAGGCTATTCCCTGGGCCTTACTCCATGCTTGACCCCTTCTGGGTGTCTGGGTAGGCCTAAAGGTCCACATGCATGTTCTGTTCCCCCATGGGGCCACAGGAAGCTTGGAAGCAGGCCCCCCTTCCCTCCCTGTCCCCTCTTGGCTATGTGACCTTGAGCAGTCGCTTCACCTCCTGTCGCTGCTTTACACGGTAGAGATGAAAAGTTAATGAGTTCATTCATTCATTTAACACATAATTACTGAGCATCTTCCATGTGCCAGGCAATGGTCTCGATATAACAATGACCAAAACACACGAGGTCGTCTGTGAGACAGACCAAAAATAAGTCTGGAAAGAAAAGAAAACAATATAGGTGAATGTGTATGACTGGAGGGAGCAGGGCAGGAACTGCTTTACTTAGGGTGGCCAGGAAAGACCTCTTGAGAAGGTGACTTTTGAGCTGGACCAGAATCAGAAGACCACAGGCAAAGATGCAGGGAAAGAGTATTCCAGGAAGAAAGTACAGCACGTGCAAAGGCCCTGAAGCAGAGATGACTTGGCCTATAGAAGGAACAGAAGGCCCTTCCCGCAAGACGATGCTCATAACTCTTGGAGGGCAGGCCCAAAGTGTGAACCCTGATGCTGCAAGTGGAGAGAGAGGAAGTGAACACTGACAGGGGATGTCGCTCAAGATGGCAGGAGGAAGTGAGCTCACAGCCAGCTGCTGCAGGTCCAGCTTCCAGCTCCTGGAGGGGCAACCCTCAGACTTGGGTTCTGAGCCTCTGCGCCAGGTGAGAGTAAAACAATAACAATGACAATACAACAAGTTCTACATGCTTTACATATACTAACTGGTCTAATCGTCACATCTCTGAGAGAGAAGTCACTATTATCACCACCATCCCCATTTCACAGATGGAAAACTAAGGCAAAGAGCTACTTGCCCAAGGTCAAATGGATATTGATTAGCAAAGCTGAAAATATGGCAGCCAAGCCTGTGACCCAAAACATCATAAGCAAAGGGACTCTGTTCAAAGCCTGTGGAGTGGTGGACTGAAGCATGGGCCCTGCACAGGGCACCACAACCCAGCTCCAGCCTATTGTTGGCGGCAAGTGGGAATGTGGACCCACTATGGCAAGATTTCTGACTTCCCAAATACTCCAGACTTCCACGTGAAAAATCTCCTAATTTTAAAACGTGGCCTCAGTTGTTTGTTTTAAATATCAGGCAGTCCAATAAAACATAGCATCATTCTAGACATCCAGGTGGGAACAGTCACATGATCGCGGGCCTGATGCAAAATGAAAATACAGGATCCCTTTGTTCAAAAATTATTAATATTTTCAAGATGGCAACCGCAGAGCATTAAACCAAGCACAGGCCCTTCGGAGCACAGGTCCTGTGCAACTGCTCGGTGGCACGTCTGTGAAGCCAGCCCTGCCTCTAGGGGAGGCACTTCCTAAACACTTGTGGAATCAAATGGAAGAGAGGGAAAAGGAAGGAAAACAGACATGAATTCAGCAGGTATTGCATGTCAGCCATAGCTTTATAGATAGCTAATCCCTACTGGGCCCTCACTGCGTGCCAGGTGCTGCATGCATTAATGCATTTACACCTCACGGCAGCGCTATATATTCATTTTTGTTGTCTAGATGAGGGAGTCGGGGCTTGGGGAAGTGAAGTCATTTGGTTATCGCTCATACTTGACAGAAGCGATCGGATGTGGTGGGATGACAGAGAACAAAGGGGAGGAAGGGAAGAATCAGAAAGGGAGACAAACACAGGAGGAAAAGAAGCCACCTTGGGCCTCTCCCCCAAGCTAGGCTGCACACAGGTGTCTACCAAAGTTGTGTGGAATCTGGGGAGGCCGTCAAACCACGGAGAAGGGCCAGTGGCGTTTCTGAACCATGGTGCCATCCGCCCGGGCTTGGCTCATCTCCGGCAATCCAATTACTAAACGCAGCCGCATTCTTTAAAAATGTCTTTCCTCTTATGTAATGCCATAGCAACGACGCCAAACAGATGGTGCTGTGACAAGCTTTTTAAGAGCCGATTAGGAGCTCATCTTTCAGAATTAATGTATGGGCATTTAAACGAGCTTCGGCCCGCCACAAATGTCCGTCAGGAATCCATACAAGATAAATCGCTTGACGGACTGACCACGCTCACCTCCACCCCAGCCAGAGGTTGATGTGACAGCTGGTCAAGTTGACGTGTGAGCCACAGTCAGAAGATACCTGGTTTGGATGGAGTGGAGAAATACCTTGGGCCTCTCCCAAGCCCAAAAACCTAGAGCCTACCAAGACCTTTTTTTCAAACTTTCGCATCATCTTCAAGAGAGTGGACCGTCTCTCTCTCCCAAAGGGAAATGGGTTAGTCACAAACTATGTCAAATGCTGCCCGCGAGCTATTCCCCACCACCGCCACCCTCCTTCCTCGGTGTTCAGGGATGAGATCATTTCATTTGGAGCCAATTATAGATGGAGAACGCTGGGGATGTGCAAAGAAACCTCCTCAAAGTTCTTCCCTCCCACCGTCACAAGCTGTACCTGCCAGGAAGGACAGGAACACGAGGCTGAGCGTCCAGTCCCAAGTTCAGTCTCAGGGCTTCTGAAGGCCATGCATTCCTAAGCCACAGACTGGCTCTGTTAAACTGGGATGCTGTGCTCTTGGCTAAATGACATCTGTTGGCCTCAGAAGTTCAGAGCTGGATGAGTCTGTACAGAGGCTCAGAGAGGGGAAGAGACTTGCTCAAGGTCATCCAGCAAGTTGGTGGCAAAGCCAGATAACTAGATGGTAGCCCCTCCGCCTCCCGGGAGGAGCATGTCTTTTGTCTTGGACCTACCAAGCTCACATTCCTGCTGCCTCTAAGCCCAGCATCCTGCATTTTCCTTGGGAAACTATCCCTTCCCCACTCTCGGTCTGTGTGGTTCAAGTAGGAGTGACCCCTCCCTACCTTCAGGAATGTGCACCCGGCCTCGTCCCAGCCAGTCAGCAGTCCAGGTTCAGGGATGAGCATGTGAGATGAGCTGGGACAATAAGCAGGAACCCCAGGACGTCAGCAAAGGCTAAGGCCTTTGGGAGTGAAAAGCTCTCTTCCTTCTGGTGAGGCTGGACTGGGAGGAAGGAAGCCCAGAGCTCCTGGCAGCCCTGTATGCCTCCACAAGATGTCTGCCTGAGAATGACGCCAACACAGAGGAGAGCAGGGCCCAAAGAAAATGATACGACAGCTCCCACCTTCTAATCTCCTGGATCCAGCCATGCCTAAAGACAGAAGCATTCTGGACATTTTAATTATATGCATGTAATCAATTTCATTTTTTTGCTAAAGTTGGTTGAGTTGAGTTCTGCTACTCATCCCCCAAAAGGCCTTGACTTGAGGCCCCTCGATGTGGGCCAGGCTCCAGGAACACCACACCGCACACTCTCCACCTCCGTCCTCAGCATATTTCTGGTGGGTTCTTTGAAGTGTTGCTGGATGGAGATAGCGCTCCCTCTCTGGCAGATTCCCTAACTCTACGCAAGCTCCAGCAACACACTGCAAAGTGAATACCTAAGTGACTGTCCCAGCTCACGGTCCCCAGAGACTGCTCTGCCTGTTGGGGACCTGTAGCCAAGCTGTTCCCCACCACAGGAGCCTCTGCCTTGCTGTTCAGTCAGGAGCACAGGCTGTGGAATCCAGTTCAAATCCCAGCCCCAGCATTCCTATTCATGAGCCTTTGTCCAAGTTACTTGACTTGCCTGAGCCTCAGTTCCCCTTCTGTAAATGGGGAAAGGATTGCCTACCTTAGACGTCCTTTGAGATGATTAAAACGGACGTCACTATTTGGGGGCTGAAAAATGGTAGCTACAAGGGACTCTAATAAAAAGTATGTACTACAGAAGTTGGGAACTCTGCTTCGGAAGACAGCAGCTAAACGCGTAAAATGATTTCCACATAAAACAGCCTCCTGTGGCCCAAACAAGGGGCAGAGGCAGAGAAAGGCTGCTTCAAGGGAACCTGGCCTGGATGTGAGTCGGGCAGCGCCCTCGCTGGCCTCCTGGCCAGTCTGCACCTCTCTCCCCCAATTGCACCAGTTCCTCACCCTCAGATTGGCACACACAGGTGCTGCTGGACTGCTTGCCCAGTGACTCATTCACACTTCCAGGGAGGGGGTGCGGACAGTGATTCCCACGAGTGCCCAGAGTCCTGATTTGGGACAAAGGATTGAGTAGCAGCAACATGTGGGCCAGTTCCTGCCCAGCCCAAGGACAGCTGAAAGATACAACCCCCCAGCTCCACCCGCAGCGCTCCTGCGTCCACCGGCAGGGAAAGCTAGGCTGGCCCACTGGGAGCAAGGAGCAGGACAGAGCCACAACTCCCCCAAAGTTCTCCATCCATCACGGTGGTGTTTCCCGAGGTGGGACCATCTTTGAAATCGTTTTACACAAACCCAAGATGGGACATTAAATAATTGATTCCAGTCATGATCCATGCTACAAGATGGAGGAACTTTGAAAACGTGATGCTAAGTGAAAGGAGGGAGCCACAAAAGACCATTTGTATGATTCCATGCAATGAAATGGCCAGAAAAGGCAAATCCATAGAAAAAAGCAAGTAAATTAGTGATTGCTTAGGGCTGGATGGGGCCTGATGAGTGAGGAGTAACTGCTAATGGGTTAAGAGATGTCTTTTAGGAGGACAAAAATGTTCTCTAATCCGACAATGGAGTGCTTTTGCGATCCTGTATATACCAAAAAGGACTGAATAGTAGAGTGTAAATGAGTGAATGGTGTGGTAGATGGACTTTATCTCAATGAAGGTGTTAAAAAGTGTATTAGTAACAGTTGACTCCCAAGGGGAGAAAATTAGCCTCTTTTCAAGTCTCTTGTAATTATTCCAATCTGTCAGTGAGCAAGTCTCCATTAGAGGATGGTGTTGTCCTTACTCTCTCTCAAACACATGCTATTTCCTCGTGAACAAGGAGAGAACAGGCTTCAGGCTCAGCTCCTCGGGCAGGCAAAAACACCTAGGCAGACCTGTTTGGTTTCCATTGTATTTATTTTTCTGATTGCCTTCTAATTATGGCAGCTGATTGTTTACCTATTTGCTCATTTATTTATCTGACACATATGTGCTGAGCATTATTACATGTTCCAGGGAACAAGATAAACCAAAACCCTGCCCTCATGAGCTGATGTACCCAAGCAGGGAATCTTAGCAGTGGGCACAGCTCTGGAGTTCACATCCCCACTCTGCCACTAACTGCGTGACCTCGGGCAAGTGGCTTAACCTCTCTAAGCCTCAGTGTCCTCACATGTAAAATGGGGGTAATCACTGCACCTAACTCAGGATCCAGTGAGTCAATATGTGTAAAGGGCCAGGACAGCACTTGGCACACTGTAGGTACTTAATAAATGTTGGATACTGTTATTCATTTTCATTTCTAGGTGCAACAAACTTCTCCTCTTTAAACACTTGTATTTAAATACAAGCTTCCTTTCAAAATAAATTTATTTAAGTAAAAAGGTGGGGAGGAGTGGAGAATCAGAAAATAAAAAACGTAAGTGTCCAGGTCAAGAGAATAGGGCGAAAGTCAGACGAGTATGTCTGGGGGATGACATTTGGGCAGCCGTGCTCTGGAGGGAGATGGTGACCCAGCAGGCATCGGGTGGAAACATGAAGCTATTTTCAGTGTCAATATAAGGACAAGGTCTGTTCCTTCAGTCTCAGTCTTGCAGACTTCTCTCCCCACCCCCTCATCCTGTGGAACCCCAAGCCCTGGGGGTTTCCCAGGCAACCAAGGAGACTTTGGAAAGAGAGGTTTCAACAGTCAGGGGGCCGTGGCTGCTAGATGAAGATGAGGCTGTGGACCTCAGGGCAGGAACAGTCCCAGAGCTGCCCGAGTTTCACCCCCGTCCCTCAGCACCAGGGGTGGCCAGCCGCTTGCCAGGGCACGGGGCAGCCTCAGCGACATTGGGACTCTCCTCGGCTCCAGGGATGTTTGCTTTCTGTGGGCCTTTTCCTCCGTGCAAAGAATATTTTAAATCATAGTTTACAACTACATTGTATAAAGATGGATATAATCCAGGCTGGATTCATTATTATGTTGTCGTTATTATTATATATATTTTTCTTCTGATTTTAAAAGAAATTAAAAGTAAAGCATTTTGTGGGCCCTAAAAGCATGTGAGCACCAGGGCCTGTGTGCACGGGGCCTCATGGGAAGTTGGCCCTGAGCTGGCCGCAGAGCACAGACCCCAGAAACCACACAGGGCAGTCAGACTCAGCCCTTAGGGTCTGGTGAGGTGACACTCTCACAGCCTTGCCAGGCAAACTGGGCAAGTTGGTTAACCTCCCCGTGCCCTCTTTTCCTCCAGTTGGGAGGCAACGCGGTGGAGTGATTAGGAACATAGCCTCTGATTCTAGAGCCGGGGGGATTCATGACCCAGCTCCTAGGAGCGTCTGTCTCCAGTGGAAACACAGATATCCATAATCTCCTCCTCTCTGAAGTGTTGGGAGGATTCTACGGACACTGTGTGCAAAGAAAATAAAAATGATCATGACAGTAACAAGTAAGCATTTTAGCAACAAGAATGAACAATTGAACACTGCAAGGCAGCCACGTGGATGAATCCTGTAAACTTCAGGTCAAGCAAAAGAACCTGGATTCCAAAAGGCATCATCTCATTTATGTCAACATAATTTGGAAAATTTGGAAAAAAGCGAAATGAAACTATAGTGTTTAGGGATTTGCATCAAAGTGAGTAAAGCTATAAATGAAACTGTAAAATGGATTACCATAAAAGTCAGGACAGCAGTTTCCTTTAGGAGGAAGGGAGGGTTTGTGGCTGGGGGCACGGGGAACTGGGGGGCTGGGCAGGCTCTCTTCCTTGCCTGGGTGATGACTACCCCGTGTCTCTCCTTTCCAAACATTTGTTAACGTATTCATATATGTTTTAACCAATTCTCTGTAGGCAAAATTCAAAGCCTTTAAAAATGCAAAATAATAACAATAGCAAACACTGATTGAGTGTCTACTATGTGCTGGATGTTAGTCTAAGCTTCTCAGCACAGTGCCTGACACATAATAGCCATTTCACAAATGATACTATTTAAAGTTACCATTATTATTGCCATACTCATTACATAAAATGGAGTTAATGTGAATTGTCTCAAAGGGCTTGTGAGGCCTGAATGAGAACACATATGTAAAGCATCTACCTGGTGCTCAGCACACAGTAGGTATGTGACTGAGGCAGGTGTTCCTTCTGCTTGTCCCAAACTCAGAGATACTTCTCAGGCTAAATAAACCCTCCTCAAATCCCCAACTAATCCCTCCCCAGGCCCATGCCCTTTGCATGCCCGCCCCCGCCAGCTGCCCACGGAAAGAATCTGGCTGACAGCTTGTCTCCATCCTCACTTTGATCCTCCTCCTCTGCCCAGTCCTGCCTGATGAGCTCATGCCCCAATAAGACCTTCCGTCACCTGTTCTGTGAGCCTGGCCTAAGGAGGGTGGGAGCGAGGAGGGATGCCTCTCTCTGGCACAGTCCTGGCTCTGTTTTCCATCCTTGCGACCCTCATCACAGCCTCGCCAAAGTGCCATGTTCCTCATCTTGGAGTATTTGCATCCAAAAAGAGAAATTTGGGATCAGCCAGAGTTTTAGGGCTACAAACGCTTATCCAAAGATGAATGAAGACTCTAATAAGTGAGCATTTAGTCAAAGACTGAATCTCTATTAGTGGACTCTCAGGTCTAGGACAAATAAGTGGAAGAGAAGTTCGAGGAGGATGGGCAGAGAGGGCCTCCCTAGAGTATGATAATATAGTCTGCCATTTATTTATTGGGCATCTACTATGTGCCAGGTTCATTGCATCTATTACATCTCATTTTCACAAAGTACATATTATTATACCCATTTCATAGGTCAGACATGATGGGAGCAGCATCTACGAGGGGCCAGGTGCTATGCAAAGGGCTCAAGATCCTCCCCATAATCTGCGTTGTGGAGACTGTCAGGGTCAGGAGGAGGGCTTGCCCAAAGTCCAGAGAAGGGGTTTGAACCCATATCTGTGCAGTCCCAGTGCCTCTTGTCAGCTACATCTGTCCCTAACCCCCATCTGGCATCAGCATTCCCTGTCTAGGTTTGTAGCAAGTGGGGCTGCTCAGTTTTAAAAGGAAGGAAATTAGCACCCTTGAAAATGTGGGAAAAACTCCCTGGACAGACCCCAGAGACAGCTCTTACTCCTACAGTATTATAATCCCAGCACAGGAAAAGCACTGTCAGTGGGAAACAGCCTAGATTGGTCTTTAGAACTTGGGTCAGAGGTCTGAGCAGTTTAGGTTCCAGTTCCATTCCTGCCACTGACAGAATGACCTTGGGCACCCCTTTTGTATTTCAGTCTCGTCTGGGAAATGAGGATCCTACAGGAAGAACGCACTCCGGTTTCAGAATGTTTTAATGGCACACTGCGTGTTACTGTGTCCTCACCTCCCTCCACACTCCCCCTGGCTCACATCATAATGGCAGCACACTCCCACCTCAGAGCCTTTGAACTTGCTGTTCCCTCTGCCTGGAATGCCCTTCCCCCAGATACCCACATGACTACCTCCCTCATTTCTTTCAGATCTCTGTTCAAATGTCACCTCCTTAGTGTCACCTTCCTTGAAGAATAACAACCCTCAGAACTTCCCCCGATTCTGCTTTCTTTCCCTAACACTCATCTCCCATCTGACAAATCACAGATTTACTTGCCCAATGTCTGCCTCCTCACAGCAGAACGTTGGCTCCATGAGAAGGGACCACACCTGCTTCATTCCGTGGGTCTCCCAGAGCCCACAACACTGCCTGGCACATGCGCAGTAGTAAGTGCTCAGCAAGTTATGGAATGAATGAACGAATATAAAGAGCTTAGAATAATGCTCAGCACATAGGAAGCACTCAATTAAAGTTAGCTACTATTATAATTAGTATGCTAAGAGCTCTCTGAGACACCTGCTCTTGTGGGAGGTGGTCTAGGAGGCTGATATAAGCCAAATGTGGGTCAAATCCTGCTGTAACCTTGACTTAAGTCACACTGCTTCTCTGAGCCTTGGTTTCTCCATCTGTAAAATGAGGGTAATTAAACTGGGCTTTTAAGGAAATGGTGAGATGTCAACAATAGTACCAGCTCCCTTTTTTGCTTCCTGGATGCCAGGAGCCACGCTAAGTCACCAGCTTGCACAGTCTCACTTAATCTTCACCATTGCCCCATGAGGAGGCCCTCTTATTAATCTGCATTTTCAGATGAGGAAATTGGGACTCAGAGAGGTTATGAGATCACCCAAGGCCACACAGCTGGAAGTGGCAGGGGCTGCTCCTTCTCAGACACTGTCAGCAGGATCCCCAGGCCCTGCCCTAGCCAGGGAGCAGCGTCTCACTCCTGTGGCCACTTCATCTCTCAGGCAGCAGGGCAGCCACAGGCGCCAGTCACACTTGGCCCTGCCCAGGTCCCACTGCTTACCCTCTGGCCCCACCACCATCCCCGTGGCAGCACTGGCTCCTGGCATCCTGGCCAGGCCACTGGCACCTCACGCAAACCATGTGGCCCTCCCCGGGTCATATACCTTTTCCACTGGGCATGGAGCGCCCTCACCTGCCAGCAGCTCCCTGGAATGGGCCCCAGCTAGAACTGGGCACAGTACCTGCAGCCACACAGGGAGACACCCCCCACCCCAAATACCTGTGAGCATTTAGGGAGCACCTGCTGGGCACCTAGCCCTGCGTCGGCCCAGGTCGGCACAATTTCTCCCACATGGAGAAATCTGCTGGGCAACACAATCTGCATCTACAAGTTGTGTACAAGAGACTCAGCTCCTGCTCTTTTACAGTCAACACCGCCGAGGTCTTCCATGTGTCACGCCTCTTCTTAGCACTGTGTCCAGAGATTATCTAGTGTATTTCTCATCTGTCTGCCCACTAGAATGTCAGCCCCTCAAAGACAGGAAGTTCTGTTTGCTGTGCTCGTGGTTGTGCCCGACTCCTAGAACAGTACCTGGCGCAATAAAAACGTGCCAATAGCATAGGGAGCCCCTGTGAGGTCGGTGTTGCCCCAGTTTACAGACTAGGAAACGGAGGATCCGAGCGCTAGCTTGCTCCTCTCAGTCACTCCGCTAGTTAAGTAGCGGTGCCTAAGATGTAGCCACCTAAACCCAAAAAGCCTAAGTTGACATTCTTTAGCACTCCACTGCGTTTTACAAAAGTATGGGAAAGATGCACTGTGAGAATTACTTAGAGGGGAGGTTCCCCACTCTGGGGTATCTGAAATAGAGCTAATTTGTCAAAATTTTACTTCTACACAACTTTTTCTAAAATTAGCGGTAAATGGCGTCCCCTGCTGGAAGAAACACAGCCTGTTACGGTCGTGCCGGTGCCTCTGTGTGGGGCCGCTGCCCTCCGGTGGCTGCAGCCTGCAGGAGCCTTAAGATAGTTCAGCCCAAACTTGCCCCCAGCCCCTTCCTCTGAGCTGACCGGAACCCCTCAGGAGTCTGTCCCTTACCAGAAGCCAGTGAAAATCGGAAATTTGTTCTCCCAATATACTTTTTCTTCCCTTTTTGGTGTATTTGGGGAGCTCTTGCCCTCACCCTGTGTGGTCTTGGAAGGGCGGTCAGTCAGGGCACCTGGTCCTGGCTCCCCACATCTGTCACTAGAGTGGGCACATGATTGAAGTGGACCAGTCAGAGTTCCTTCCTCTTGGCCACAGTGATTGGTTCAGGGATGGGCCGGGGACCCAAGCAGGGCCAATGAGCATCTCCTCCAGAAATGACACACAGAGACAGGAGGAAGGACCCCTTCAGCTGGTGTTGCTGAGCTGGGAGGAGGTGGGGCTGCTGGTGGCCATCTTGGCCACTCCTGGGAGAGATGCTGCCTGAGAATGAAGCCAAAATACAGAGAAAGGCAGAGGGAGATTGAGAGAGAGAACTAGAGAATGAGAGCATATGCCAAGAATACTGTTTGAACTCCTGGCTCCAGCCATGCTTGAGGTAATATATTCCAAAAATTCCGTCTCGGTCATGTAAACCATGAACTCCCCTTTTCATCTGAGCCAGTCTGAGCAAGATTCTGTCACTTGCAATGAAAGGAATCCTAACTAATAGAACTCTCCATCTCCATCTTCATCATTGCCTTAGTTCAGACCCTATTCTTTCAGTTGACATCTGTCGAGTATCTGTCATGTGCCAGGCATTGTCCTAGAAGCATGACCTCATCACAGCATCCCCAGCACACTGGCCTGCCTCCCGTCCCTGCACTCTACCCTTCACAAGGTGCAGGACCACCACCCTGCACCCAACCGCCTTCATCTCTGGCCTGGACCATTGCAGTAGCCTCCCCATTGGCCTCCCTTCCTCACCAGCGCCTGACTTGCCTTTCTACAATCAATTCTCCCAAATAGCATCTAAGGGATCCTGTGAAAACCCAAATCGATCATGTCACTCCTCTGCTCAAAACTCTCCTACAACTCCCAGCTCATGCAGAGAGAATGCCCAACTTCCTACCACAGCCTCCAGTCCCTGTGTGATCTGCCCGCCACACACAACAATGCATATCTGACCTTTTTCTGTCTCACTCTCCCTACACTCCAGCCACACTGGTCTTGATGATCCTTGAAAACAGCAGGCATGCCCTGCCTCAGGACCTTTGCACTTGCTAGTCCCCTTCCATACATGCCCTTCCCCCAGATAGCCTCCTCCACATATTAGTTCAAATGTCACCTTCTCAGTGAGGATGCCCCTAGCACCCTTAACCCTCTTTCCTGCTTTATTTTCTCCATAACACTTAGCACCGTCTGACATGCTATTTATTTGTTTATTATATCCTCCAAATAGACTGTCCATCAGGGCAAGTATTTCTGTCCTTCCCTGTCCCTTGTTGTGGTCCCAAGGCCTAGCACAGTACCTATCACATAATGGGCACTCAGTCAACACTGAATAAATGAATGAATGAAACTGAACAGAGACCAATCATTAAGGACTTCAAACCAAGATGGGTTAATGAGTTGATAAATGTAACAGGACAAGAAATGGGGAGATATTGACACTATCAAAGTAAGAGAGAGACCTGATGAAAGTGTAATCCAAGGAAAAATGTTTACAAATTTTAGTTTGACCTTGGGCTCATCTGTTTCAACTTACCCTGTGGCCTCCTGCTCCCTGGGGACACCTCGTCTCCTCCGCTCTTTCCCATGGCTGCCTGTGGTCATCAGAGTAGGGACCACGCACCAAGGAGAAAACAGAATTAGGTAGCCCAGCACCTCCCAGACCGCGCCACTACAGGAAGCAGGGTTAGGCAATCCTGGTGTCCAAGTCATCTGTATGGCAGCCCTAAGGAGACTGTGGCATCTTGTAACTGGGTAAGTGCCCAGTAGTATCCTGAAGGGCTGGAGATAGGTCATATTTATCTCTGAAACTCAGGGCCTAGAACAGCAGGCCTTCCGGAGTGGGTCTCAATAAAGGCTTTTCAAGTGAATGATTTTGATAAATGAGTAGAAAAGGAATAGAGAAAATAATAATTGGGTGGATGGACAGATGGATGAAATGATGGAAAAAGAAAGGAAAAATGGATAGATGATGGATACATAAATGGGAAGATGCAAGGATGGGAAAAAGGAGAGATGGAGACATGACTGATAGAAGAGATGGTGAATGGCCTTCCTCATGGGTTCAGCTGTGGGTACATGACCCAAGCCAGTGATGCTCCATCCTAGGACGTCTGCTGAAACTATGGGAAAAGAGGCCTTTTCTTCTAGCTGCTACACTGGTTGGAGGGAAGCCTGGAGCTTTCAAAGACCATTACAAGGGGAGAGCTTGCCTGTGATGAGGCCAACTCAGAGGAAAAGAGCTGAGAGATAGAGAGAGATTCCTGGCAACATGGCTTGAGCTCCAGGATCTAGCCATGCCTGAATTGAGAGCTTGGGATTTTAGTGACATGAGCTACACATTTTTGCTCAGGTCAGTTTAAATGAGGTTTCCTATCCTCTGTGGTCAAAGTCCCTACTGATTCACACTAGAAGATGAGTAGAAAGAAGACACTGAGATGCCCAGCAGAAGTGAGAGTTTCCTACCGCCTTTACAGGTGAGGAGGGGCTAGCAGCATAAAGGAAGGCAGAGTTCCACCCTAAACTCAGACCCCACACAGGACTCTGCAGTCTATCCAGGCTGTTCCCATGGACAGCTGCCCCCCAACCCAAGCCACCCAACTCACGTAAGGACTGTTGGCCCTCCACTCCCTGGTGGCTCCAGTACTCCACGCAGCCAGCCTGTTCTTCCAGTGGGGGGCAGGGAGCACCCCCATTCCTTGGCCCCTGCAGGACATGCCTCCTACGGACATGGTAGGTGACCTGGCAGGGCTTAGCACAGCGACTCCAGCCACTCCACTCTGCCACAATGCGGGAGACCACTGAAAGAGAAGGCAGCGTCTCCACGGGCAACTTCTAAGGAATTCAGCCAGCAGCCAGGCCTTTACGCTCCCCACAGAAGGCCTCCAAAACCACCACACCGAGAGCTAGAATCTTGGAAACCTCAGCCCATGCCTTCCTTGAAAGTTGCTTTATGACAACTATTCATACAGTTCCCTAAACCTAGAAGGCCACGTTTTATTTACTCATCACCCTGTTGGTGATCAGTTAGGTAGTTTCCATCACTCGCTCCTTCAGTAAATATTTCCTAAACACTTACAGCAGCTGACTTCACCTCTCCGTGCTTTAGCTTCTTCATTTGTCAAATGGGAACAAGAACAGTATTCACCTGATGCGGTGGCCTTGAGGATTCAACCAGAAATGGCATATAAAACATTTGCTCCCAGCACAGAGCAAGTGCTCCGTAAACACCAGCTATTCCTCTACACCAGTGAAATGAACCACAGCTACACTACCAACGACATGGAGCGGCAAGAAGCCTCCTGCAGAAGCTATTTTGGGCATTATACTGTTTAGATGCAATTTAAAAACATGCAAAATAGGGCTAAAAAGTGTAAGAATTCCTACAGGTGTGTATTATATATAATATATATATCTATGAGAATTTATACAGACAATCCTCATTATTGGCAGATTCTGTATTTGGCTATTCGCCTTTTGCTAAAGTTTACTTCTCACCCCAAAATCAACACTTGCACTTTGGTGGCCATTCACAGACATGAGCAGGGCAGCAAAAACTTTGAGTCATCCCGCGTGGACCTTCTCAGCTGAGGTCACACAGGGTCCGCCCCACCTCCTGGGATGGAGATGGCAGTGTGGTGACACCAGGAAGGAAGTGAAAGACTTGTACTCTGGAAACTACAAGACACTCCTAAGAGAAATTAAAGAGGACACTAACAAATGGAAATGCATCCCATGCTCTTGGCTAGGAAGAATAAATATTGTCAAAATGGCTATACTACCTAAAGCAATCTACAGATTCAACGCAATCCCTATCAAACTAACAACAGCTTTCTTCAATGAACTGGAACAAATAATTCTAAAATTCATATGGAACCACAAAAGACCCCGAACAGCCAAAGCAATCCTGAGGAGGAATAAAACAGGGGGAATTACGCTCCTTGACTTCAAGCTCTACTACAAAGCCACAGTAATCAAGACAATTTGGTATTGGCACAAAAACAGACCCACAGACCAGTGGAACAGAATAGAAAATCCAAACATTAACCCAAACATATACAGTCAATTAATATTTGATTAAGGAGCCTTGGATATACAATGGGGAGATGACAGCCTCTTCAGCAGCTGGTGTTGGAAAAACTGGACAGCTACATGTAAGAGAATGAAACTGGACTACTGTCTAGCCCCATACACAAAGGTAAACTCAAGGTGAATCAAAGACCTGAATGTAAGTCATGAAACCATAAAACTCTTAGAAAAAAACATAGGCAAAAATCTCTTGGACATAAACATGAGTGACTTCTTCATGAACATATCTCCTCGGGCAAGGGAAACAAAAGCAAAAATGAACAAGTGTGACTATATCAAGCTGAAAAGCTTCTGTACACCAAAGGACACCATCAGTAGAACAAAAAGACATCCTACAGTATGGGAGAATATATTTATAAATAATGTATCTGATAAAGATTTGACATCCAAAATATATAAAGAACTCATGCGCCTTAACAAACAAAAAGCAAATAATCCAATTAAGAAATGGGCAGAGGACATGAATAGACACTTCTCTAAAGAAGAAATTCAGATAGCCAACAGGCACATGAAAAGATGCTCCACATCGCTAATCATCAGAGAAACGCAGATTAAAACCACAATGAGATATCACCTCACACCAGTGAGGATGGCTAACATCCAAAACACAAACAACAACAAATGTTGGCGAGGATGTGGAGAAAAGGGAACCCTCCTACACTGCTGGTGGGACTGCAAATCAGTTCAACCATTGTGGAAAGCAGTATGGAGCTTCCTCAAAAAACTCAAAATAGAAATACCATTTGACCCAGGAATTCCACTCCTAGGAACTGACTCTACGAATGCAGCAGCCCAATTTGAAAAAAACACATGCACCCCTATGTTTATCGCAGCACGATTTACAATAGCCAAGACATAGAAGCAACCTAAGTGTCCATCAGTAGATGAATGGATAAAGAAGATGTGGTACATATACACAGTGGAATATTATTCAGCCATAAGACGAAAACAAATCCTACCATTTGCAACAACATGGATGGAGCTAGAGGGTATTATGCTCAGTGAAATAAGCCAAGCCGAAAAAGACAAGTATCAAATGATTTCACTCATATGTGGAGTATAAGAACAAAGAAAAAATACTGAAGGAACAAAACAGCAGCAGACTCACAGAACCCAAGAACGGACTAATAGTTACCAAAGGGAAAGGGACTGGGGAAAATGGGCGGGAAGGGAGGGATAAGAGGGAAAAAGGGGCATTACGATTAGCAGATGTAATGTTGGGGGGGCACGGGGAGGGCAGTACAACTCAGAGAAGACAAGTAGTGATTCTATAGCATCTCACTACGCTGATGGACAGTGACTGTAATGGGTTGGTGGGGGGGACCTGATGAAGGGGTAGTTTAATAACCGTAATATTGCACATGTAATTGTAGATTAATGATACCAAAATAAATTATATTAAAAATAATAATAAATAAACAAAGTATAACCAAAAAAAAAACCCCACATGAGGTATCATACCATACCTGTTAGAATGGCTATTATCAAAAAAAAAACAAAAAATAGCAAGCATTGGTGAGGATGTGGAGAAAAGGGAACACTTGTACACTGTCAGTGGGAATGTAAATTGGTGTAACCATTATGGAAAATTGTATGGAGGATCCTCAAAAAAAACTAAAAATAGAACTACCATATGATCCAGCAATTCCACTTTTGGGGATTTATCCAAAGAAAATGAAAACACTAATCTGAAAAGATAAACGTACCCCCATGTTCACTGCAACACTATTTACAATAGACAACACATGGAAATACTGTCCACTGGTGGATGAATGGGTAAAGAAAATGAGGTGTACACAAAGGAATATTATTCTGTGATAAAAAAAGAAATCTTGCTATTAGCTATAACATGAATTGTGCACACTATATTAAGTAAAATGAGTGAGACAAAGAAAGACAAATACCATATGACCTCACTTATGTGTGGAATCTAAAAAAAAACCAAAGACTGAGGTCATAAATACAGAGAATAAATTGATGGTTGCCAGAGGTGGGGTTGGGGGTCAAAAGGTACAAGTTTCCAATTATAAGTCATAAGGATGTAATATACAGCATGGCAACTAGGGCTGATAATACTGTATCGTATATTTGGAAGTTCCTAAGTAATTCTTAATAGTTCTCATTACACACACAAGAAAATTTGTAACTATGTATGCTGACTGATGTTAAGTAGATTCAATGTGGCGGTCATTTCACAATATGTAAAAATATCAAATCATGTTATACACCTGAAACTAATATGATGATTTATTTCAATTATACCTCTTAAAAACCAAAGGTAATACTCAAAACTCTTCACTTACTAATTATTTTACCACATTTACTATTATCTCTGATCATGAGGCTATGTATCTGGCATCTGTGTGGTAGAAACATCATGTAATGATGCACAGCTGTGCACCTCTTTCCAACTCTGTGTCCTGTGATGTCACTATGGTAGCTTGAAATAGTCACAGTGGGCACATTTACCACGGAAATTGGTAAACACTATAAATCAGAGCTTGATTTACTATGAGGTAGATATGAAAATTGTGAAAGTAAAAGAGAAATATTAAAAATGCAGATTAAATTTAGAAGTGTCTATATTTGTTATAGTGTGAATAGCACAAAAATAGTTAAGGAAGTACTCTTCCAGTATTTGAAAATTAGGATCTTATTCAAATAAAGATTCACTCATGTTATTGGAAAAAAAAAAGACACCTGTGCATCCTTGAATTGATGGAATGAGGTTATTGTGTAACAGAAACAGACAGCGGTGCGGCTGGCTCCTCTGGAAGCCACACAGGCCTGCAGAGATCTCCACTGGCAGGGGAGCTGCAATGCCCTGAGGGAGGAAGGAGGGAGGGAGGGCGGATGGGAGGGAAGAAATAAAGTCTGACAGCTAACAGTCATTGACTGGTCTCACCATCCACCTAACAAAGACATCAATTATGTCCCTGGAGCAGGACCAGGCAGGTTGCCTCCAGACTTCATATAATCTCTACAACAATCTTAGGAGGTGTGTTCTCCAGGATCCTGCTTTGACCTGTGCCTCTGGGAAGCCTGTACATCACACAGGCTCCCTGGCCCGCGGGTTGCCAGTAGGGTTCAGGAAACGGGGCACCAGCAGGAAGGAAGGAGTGGGCCAGGTCTTCACCACCCCCGCTGCACCTCCCTTGCTCCTGGGTGGGATACCCAGCTCTCACCAAGCTCCATTAACACCATTTCCTGCTCTATCCCGCCCCCGCTTTGTGAATAGAGCCCTCCTCAAACTCCTCTATTCAACTCTTCTGCGTGTACCACCTGTTGCTGCCAGGACCCTGACTCCTATATGTTTTCACACTGTCATCAATTCCATCTCACAGGTGAAGCAAGTGGAGCTTCCAGGGGCAGAATATCTTGAGTCAAGCCAAGGCATTGGAGTCAGACAAACTTGGATTCAAACTGTGATCTCGCAGGATTGGTACGAAAGGGAAGTACTGAACAGACTGCAAACACTCAATACAACAGGGGTCTTTGTGCATTTATTCGACAACTATTTAGGGCCTCCTGTGCTAAGCACTGGCCCAGGGGCCAGCAACACAGCTGAGCAAAGCAGAAAAAGCCCCTGCTCTCAAGGAACTGATACTCCACAGGGGAAGCAGACAGTAAACGACACAGGATGTTATTTCAACTAGTGATCCATGCTCTGAGAAAAAGCAAAGCAGAGTAAGAGCAGCAGGGTTGGGATGATAAGAAATTGTTTTAGATGGAGGGGTCAAAGAAGGCCTCCAGGACAAAGGACATCTGAGGAGGTATGGGAGAGAGCTGCTGTGGTCTCTGGGGGAACATGTCCCAGGCAGAGGGAGTAGGCAGTGCAAAGGCCCTGAGGCAAGGTCAGTGTTGGATGCTGGAGGGACAGTGAGGAGGCCAGCGTGTATGAAGCAGAACAGCCAAGGGGAAGTGACAGGAGGCGATGTCAGAGAGGGAGGGGTTGAAACAATATTCAGGGCTTTGATGACTGTCATAAGGAAGTTGAGTTTTATTCTAAGCATGAAGAAAAGCCGTTGCCAAGTTCTGAGAAGAGGACCAACATTATCACATTTAAAGTTTTAACAAGATGTCTCTAGCTGCTGGGTGGGCATGAGGGCAGAAGCACGGGGGCCAGCCAGGCCAGGTGTCCAGGTGAGAGGGTATAATCTACGACATAGTGAATGACTACGAGAAAGGAGTTTGTGTCACTGGACGTGTTGGCAGAGTGGCTGGACAACCTGGCAGAGAGGCTGCAGCCTGTATTCAGGCCCCGGCTGGATGGCTAGACCGAGGAGTAGCCGAGTGCCACCACAGGCCCCTGCTCTGCCCTGCCTGCAAGGCAGGTGAGAGATTGTGCAGAAATTAGGCAGAGGCCACCCTACACATATTCTTTCCATGTTGCTGGCATCTGTGAAATCATCAAGCAGCATGCGCACATGACTCCTCCAGGGACCTGTCATCACACTTCACCTAGGCCTTGGGTCTCCACCTTTGGTATATTCATGCGATTGTTCATATTTTGTCAGCTTCCTCCACTAGAATGTCAGCTCTACAAAGACAGGGCCCTTGTTCCCTGATGACTCCCAGCACCAAGCACAGTGCCTGGCACATAGGGACCCAGCAGGTGACAACTGTGAACACCGAATGAGCAAATCATGCCTTAAGAGACAACAAAGGAAATACCACCACTGGTTGGCATTACAAAAAGCTACCACCAGATGGCGGTGTTTCTCAAAATAAAGGCCATTCCACCCTTTTTCTGATAAAACAGGAAATTCTAGCTTATCAGTGTAGTTGAAAAAGAAGTGCGGATAGGGGCAGTTTAAGATTGCTCATCCAGCCCTGGAGACCCTGATAGGATTGTGCCAGATGAGCCTGCTGGAGCCAGACTGAATTTCTCACAGTCCCCTTGGGTCCTTCTGCCCCCAGTCCAACAGGCCAGGCTCATCAGGAAATGCCTTTCTGGGCCATCCAAATGCCACTTTCTTCTCTGAACCCCACTGTCCAGCCTCCTGACTGCCCATCCTCCTCACTGTCTACCAAAAGGACTTTTCTGGAATGCAGTTCTAGCCTGTCACCTGAAATCCTTTAATGGCCATCTCCTACTGAGGTGGTTCACAAAAAGTCTTTTTTAATAGTGGTCATAGAGAACCTCAGCCTAGTGGCTAAAAACTGGTGTTCCTGCCACACATCTGCAGCTTCTCCTTCCCTTCTTTTCCTATTCAATGTCTCAGCAGTACTGACTAGCCCAGTAAATACATATGTGCGTAAATGGAGACACTGATCCTTATAGGGTTGAGGTGAGAATTGGAGAGCAGGAAATATGTGAAAACATTCAGTAAAGAACTTAAAAAATAAGAAATAGTGGTATCAGTCCTTCAAAGCCTTCAAAGCCACTCCAGCCCCACCCTTTCCCTGCCTCACGCCATCCTCACCAATAACTTCCAAGCTTAATCTTGCTCCATCTGAAATTGTTTATTTCTTCCACAGCCACCCTGTGTCCCTTAAATAGGGTATAAACTGGAGGGGGGCCAGAGCCCCATCTTTCCAGCCCCTACTGCTCCTAGCTGAGCTGGGCACACAGCAGGTGGCCACCGATTTAACTGAACTGAATGCAGGTGATGTCAAGGGCTCCTCTTTCACCTGTAGGCTCAAGCTCTCCTCACCCAACATGCTTCAGTCCCTCCCACCCTTGAGCAACCATGTATTTTGGTCTGGAGCCAGAACGCTGGAGTTCAAATCCCAGATCTGTTGCTCAGTAGCTCTGCAACTCTGAGCAGGTCACTACCTAGGCCAGCTACCTTTTTGCTGTCTTCCCAAAGGAGCAAAACAAAGGAAGGCAAAGCTTTGAGGTTTCAGGGCCACCAATCCAAGCTCTTCATACAAGGGAAAAGCTGGGAAGCTATTAATATCCTGTGATTCTAACGGCGACGGTCACACGGTGGGAAAATATTGCTGCTCCCTCTGTCTGGTCCCTTTCCTGGGGACCTCACTCCTGCACTGTGGCAGGGGAGCCCCTATGGGGGCAGCTAAACCAAGGACAGTAGCCTCACTCTGAATGACCCCCTGGCTGCACGCGCTCTCTGCCCAGAAAACAATACATAAGTGCTCCCAAGACGGTCCTCTGGAAAGTTTAATAGTCTCATGTGCTGTGATTTGGAAAAACACCACACCCCAAATTACTTTTTCCTTTCACTGCAGACTGAATTCCCAGCATTAGCCACTCAAACTTGTGGGAAGCAGCAAGGAGCTAGAAGACATAGGCTCAGACCAGGTCCAAACAGTGCTGGGTCACAGCTGCCCAAAGCCCTCTCCTCTCTGCCACAGCTCCAGTCTTAGGAGAAAGTTACCAGATTTGGTGAGACACTGGGCCCAGCTCTGGGCACGGAGTAGGTAGGTGATCGACAAATGTTAGGTCCCTTCAATTTTGAGTTTTTAAAATTGCCCTCTTTTAAATGTATAAATTCTTGCAGGAAGCCCCACTGATGTCTCAGGGTAGCAGGAGGGGTCCACTCACTGTCCTCCCTAACAAAGGAAAGTTGGATCATATCCATTTTACAAGGTGACAGAATTTTCGATTTTTGTCTCCAGTGAGTGTGAAAAATTTACTCCTGGCATTTAAAAAGGACAGAGTCCTCCGCATTAATGACTCAACAAAGCAGCCCCTAATTTCAGAGCATGGTGGACACCGCTCTGGCGCAAGTCTGTAGAATGCTCAGAGCCTAGTCAAGCGGCCAGGCCAGCGGGGGAAACACCGAGGACTTTTCATTTGCCTTACAGATCAGGCCCCTCTGCCTCCGCCCAGCTGCCCAAATTTTGACCTGCTCCCAGCGTGCCCCGCCGCCCCGTTCCTCCACGCCTCCCAGACCTCGCCAGCGGCTTCCCTCCCTCGGCCGTCTGCGCCTGTCTACACCAAGCCCTCCCCAGTTCCCTCGGCTTCTCACCACCCTCTCCAACCCTTGCCAAACCTCTGCCCGCAAGGCAGCGCGTGCGCCCACTCCTCCCTCGCGCCCCTCCATGCTCCACGCCCTTCCCCCGCCCAAGACTGCTAAATAGAATACAGGACGCCCGGGTAGATCTAGATTTCAGAAAAACGATAATTTTTCATATAAATATGGCCCGTACAATATTTAGGACATACTTATGCTAAAAAGTATTGGTTATTTATCAGAAATTCAGGTTTAACTGAGCATGCTGTATTTTTATTTGCTAAATCTGGCACCCGGCCCCAACCTAAGCGTCCTCTCCTCCCTGGCACCCCTCAGATGCTTCACGAGACCCTCCGGCCGCAGGTGCCCCTCCCCACTCACAGCCCTCGTGGCGCGTGCGCCCCCTCCTCCCTCCCACCCCCTCGGTGCCCCCAAGCGCCCACGTCGGTCCTGAGCCCCGCATCCGCCCTGTGCGGGGTTCGCGCCCCTCTTCCAGGAGCCCCAGCCTCGCGCCACCCCCAAGTCCATTGCAGTCACTGTCTATCAACGTAATAAGATGTTATAGAGTCATTAATTGTCTTCTCTGTGTTGTAAGCCAGTAATATTTTTTAAAAATAACAAGAGGAGAGGCAGAAAGAAGACATGCAAGTGAGCTAAATACTGTAAGTGAACTAAATCCTCATGTATTGGAGCAAAGGGCAATAAATAACGTCGAAAGCTGATAAATCAGCAAATGTCCACATAAGTACATTGTTTCGCTCTATAGAAATAACTAGAAGAAATAGCTACGAAGGGTAGAAGTGCTTGTCACACCAACCAAGCATGTGAAGATACTCAACCTCCTAATAAGACATTTCAAATGCGAAAGTAGAGGAATCATTCCTTACCAATCAGATAGTGAAGCTCCAAAGGCTGATTTTTATTTCAATAGAAGTGGGGAGGGTGTGAAGAAAGGGACACTTGAGTAGGAAGTTAGCGGATAAATACATCACTATAACCCCTTTGAAGGACAATTTGTATCTATCAAAATTATAAAAGCACATACTTTTTTTGCTATTATTAATGTACAATTACACGAGCAATATTATGGTTACTAGACTCCCCCTATTATCAAGTCTCCACCACATACCCCATTGCAGTCACTGTCCATCAGCGTAGTGAGATGCTATAGAGTCACTACGTGTCTTCTCTGTGTTATACTGCCTTCCCGTATCCTCCCCCGTCCCCCGCTACATTATGTCTGCTGCTAATGGTAATACCCCTTTTCCCCCCTTATCCCTCCCTTCCCACCCATCCTCCCCAGTCCCTTTCCCTTTAGTAACTATTAGCCCATTCTTGGGTTCTGTGAATCTGCTGCTGTTTTTTTCCTTCAGTTTTTTCTGTTCTTATCCTCCACAGATGAGTGAAATCATTTGATACTTGTCTTTCTCCGCCTGAAAAGCACATACTTTTTGACGCAGGCATCCTTACAAGTAAAGGCACTCGTGCAGAAAAACGTGAGTACAAGGTTCTTTGCTGATCCACTGTAATATCAAAAGGTTGGTACCAACCTCAGTGTCCCTCAGTAGAGGCTGGTTAAACTGATTATGAGCCATCCCTACAATGGGACACTGTGCAGTCTCCTAAAATAATAAAGTGATTGCATATAATGATACGGAACATCTTCGAGATACATTGTTAGGTGAAAAAGCAAGGAGCATTACAGTGTTTATAGCATGTTATCATCTCTGTTTCATTTTTTAAGGATATTTACATTACATGCAAACATATGCCCTGTATATGTCTGGAGGGAGATGTAATAAATTGTTAAGAGTAGTTGCCTTTGATTTGCTGCAAGAAAATAATCATGTATATTGTGATTTTATCCAGAATTATAGCTGCTGGCTGTCCTCTCTTTCGTATTTTATCTCCCTGTTTGGTCCCAGGAGATGGCTGGTTAACCAGAGATGGGTAAGATTCCTCATGGGAGGAACAACCTAAGACAGGCACAGTCGCAAGGGACCTCAGGTGAGCAACATGGGGGCCAACTGAGGTGAGGCATAGAACCTCACCCCTCCAGACGAGAGAGACATTGCCTGTGACAAGCTATGTCAGAGGCCGAGCCCAGCTAATCATTATTCTGGTACCTTCCACAAATATATGCATATGCATTTGCATCAATTAAAACAAAAAAGGGGGAAATGTGGAATTCACTTATAATTTAAGTATAAAAATCATATGAATAATCATAGTTGACTTGATTGATCATAGTAACTGAATTAGTTTCTCTGATATGACTGCCTCTGCATTGTTCACCTTGTGGGAGCTTGTTCACTGTATTGGAACTTGTTCGTTGCATGGTGAGCAATAATGTCTTGGGTATTGAAAAGTTAAGAGAAAAAACTTCAAAAGTTCACATCGCAAGAAAAAATAATTTGTAACTATGTATGTTGAAGGATGTTAACTAAACTTACTGTGATAATCATTTCACAATAAAAAAATGTAAAAAAAAAGAGTAGTTGCCTTTGGGGAGAGGAGCTGGGTGTAACTTCTGAAGTTTCTACCTCACGCCTTTATTATTTATTCAAATAAATGTGGGGGGAAAAGGTTGATTGCCTCTAGACAACTGAATATGGGGTGGGAAGGGTGGGGTGGATGGTGGCTTTTAATTATATATGTCATAATATGTAACAAACTATATAGATATATAATACATTGATTTACAAATGATTTAACTACCAAGAAAGAGAAAAAAAGGAAGGAAAAGAAGCAGAGAGATCGAGAGAGGGGCAGGCAGCCCCCCCTGGCCGTGGCAGGCCCCTGAGCAGCTCCCCACACAAGGATCAGCAGCCTCCTGGATTTTCCAGCCACCGTTATCTGGTTTCTCTTTCTCCTGCCGGGTGTGGAGTATCCGAATGACTAGCGACCCAATTCCCAGAACATCTCCCTTGCCGTCCTTTCGTAAGGGGCCTGGGAGCTGTGGGGCTCTTGGCAGATGCCACATCTGGGGGCACAAAGAGAAGCTTCTTCTTCCCTTAGCAGGGAAGGGGGCGCATCCGAAGGCAGGGTGCTGTGCAGCTGAGGTGGAGCACTCCTCGCTCTGGGGTCTGGGCTGCAGGGTGATGTGCTCTGTGTGGGGCAGGCAGCTGGCCAGTCTCTCTTCACTGTTTACATCTGTCTCATATCAGTTATCTACTGCTGCATAATGAATGACCCCCCAGGACTTGGAGGCTGGGAACATTAATTTATTATTATCCTTCAGGTCCCGTGAGTTGACTGGGCTCATCTGGTGTGTGTGGGGGGGGGTCTGTCATGCAGCCACAGGAGGAAAGGAGCTGATGCTGAAGTCATCCCAAGGCTTGATGGGGCTGAATACCCAAAACAGTGTCCTCACTAACCTGTCTGCTGCCTCAGCTGAGGCAACTGGAACAACCCAGGACTAGCTGGCCGTCTTTTTCTTGCCATATAAACATGAGCTAGCTTGGGCTTCCTCACAGCATGGCAGTCTCAGAAGTGTCAAACTTCAACTGGCTTATCCCAGAGCAGTGTGCAAAAGCACACAGGATGGGCAAGTGAATTTGGGATGTATTTGATGGATATGGTCACTACCTTAATTGTGGGGAAGGTTTCATGAATATATATGTATGTCAAAACCCACCAAATTATATGCATTAAATATGTGCCATATAGTGTACTTCAATTATACCTCAATAAAGTTGGGGAAAATTGAATCAAAAGAAACAAACAACAACAAAAAGACACAGTAGGAAGGATACACACAAACTTAACAATAGTTACCCTCAGGGAGTGGAAAGGGGGGCAAGAACTACAACTTGCTACATTGCACAGCTTTCTAGTTTAAATTGTTTACAAGAAGATATTACTTAGGAGTTTAAGAAGAGCTTTTCATCTTTTGCCCCCAAGCCTCAGCCCAGCACTCAGAAGGCCTGTCTCATGGACCAGGTGGTTCTGCCAAATGAAGACACCTCCTGGATTGGAGCCAAGGGTTTCTGGGGGCAAATTCCCATCCAGAGACAATGGAAAATGTGCTCCCCCGGAAGAGGGACTTTATTTACACTTTATATCTACATTCCAGGCTGGCGCCCACACCGGATGATTGCCTTGGAAAATAATGGAGTCATTAATCTCTGCCCAGAACTGGGCTCCCCCTACCGACTTCCCATCTGGGTAGTTAAATGAGCAGGCAGCCCCATATCAGTATCCATGGAGTCTGTGGGGCAGAGGGACATGCTGCACTTGGTTTCTCCAGGAGGGGACTTTCCTGGGTGACTTTAGAACAAGCAAGCTGAGGGGCTAGGCCCAGCACATCAGGCAAACGGGGACCTGTTGGCAGATCGGGGGGCGGGGAGGACTGCCGCCTGAGCTTCTGCATTTGGGTGCTTGCCGACGTGTGCACTAGTTTCCTAACTGCACCCTAAACATTGGTTCCTTGAGCGGCACAAGAGTTGCTCCCCCCGCAGCTAATCCACCTCTCCCCACAGATTTCTTCCTTCCGCCAAGACCAGCACTAGGTTGTTTCAGGGAAGTGGCCCCACCCCACCCCCAGACCCGAGAGGTTCACTCCTGGTCCAGCATCAGCAACACTGGGAGAGCCCTTGGAAAGGCAGACTCTCAGGCAGCCTCCCGGGCTGGCTGAACCACAGGCTCCATTTTAACAAGATCTCTGGGGATGGGAACACATTAGTTCTCCAACCAGGCTGGACATGAGAAGCACCTGGAAAGAGTTCTTCATAATACCCATGCCTGGGATCCTCTGCCAAGATTTTGATCCACTGATCTGGAATATGATCTAGACATGAGTATTTTTTACAGTATAACGTACTTAAGTACACTAACTTGAAACGGATAGTGTGGTATTTTTTACCACGCTAGGTCTGGGGTGGAGCCCAGGATTTTGCATTTCTAACGAGTTTCCCAAGTGCCGCTGGTCCAAGGACCACATTTCGAGAACTACAGGTCTAAGCCAGTTGCAATGATTCGTCTCCCCTTGCCAATGCCTGGTTTAAACTTGAGCGTGTGTTACGCTTCTGGCCAAAAAGACATGAGGAGATTGCTGGGAGCTTCTGAGGCAGCATTCCGGTAAAGTCTACTGAAGTGGGGCCCGGACTGCGCAAATCAGCAGCTCTAGGCGGGGGGAGGGGGGCAGGGATGCCCCTGAGAGAGCTTTTCCCACCATTAGAGAAGTGCATGAGACGGGATGTTCTCCTTGTCCTTTGAAAAGCTCAGTAGTGTCTGGGTGTGGTCCCCGGAGCTGTGTCATGACCCTGAGGCCCCAAGTCTGAGAACTGACCAGGCAACTCCCAGGATGGGGGAGAGGAAGACAGGAGAGAGCCCGAGTCCTGGAAAAGTGGTTGAACTGCTGGATCAACCAACCCTGAGCAGTCTCCTCGGAAACATCCTTCCTTTTCGTTTAAGTCGCAGATGATTGAGTTCTTCTTGATTTGCATTCAAAAGCATGTAATACCGTTATTCCAAGTGTGGCCCCAAACCAGCAGCAGCATCGGGGTCCCCTCGCAGCTTGCTAATGTCAAATTGCAAAGTGAGAGCAATTTAACAAGTTTGATGTTCCTTATTCAAGGGGAAATGGTCCATGGACTTGGGGAGCACTGTGTCCTGAGGGATTTGGGGCCGGAGGAGTTTCACAGAATGTTAGAAGAGGCAACTCAAAATGGCATGATTAGCTAGGAGATGGGGTCTCCTTATAAGGCTAGCAGGTCCTATTTTCTCGGGTAAGGTAGCTAAAGCTGAGCTGGAGGCTCGTGACTGGTGTGTGTATGTCGACTTTCTTTGACAGGTGTTTCCTGTAAGTGCAGTGTGGCTTCTGTTTAGATTTGTGATATGGGCGGCGCCACTGAGATGGCCTCCATTTTATGGGTCCTGCTTTACGACTTAACTCCTTTCACAAGAATTGCAGAATCCCAGGCCCCCGCCACAGCCCTACTGAACCAGAATCTTCATTTGAACAAGATGCCCACACTAAGGGCTGAGAGGCCCTGCTCTGACCTGTAAGTACTTTGGATTTGCTGGGCCTTTCTGTGGGCCTTCCCCATCTGATAGCTGCAGGAAATCAGTTTGTTCCTAATAAACATATGAAAAGATGCCATTAGAACTGCATATAGAAGCCCCCTAGCCAAGTTTCCCTTGCATCTCACTGGGTTGCATTCCTTAGCTGCAGAGGAGGCTGGGAAAATCAGGTCTGGATTTGTCTGCTTCTGTCACGGGAGACAGGCTCTGCTAGCAGGGATGCTTGCTGTGGGAAAAAGAGCTTTTGGGTAGGAACCAACAGTGTCTACCACAAATAAATACTACTAATGACCTTTTTCAGAGGTTGGATAAGGTGTAAAGTTACTTGCCTAAGGTCACATAGTTAGAAGGTATCTGTCGCTTCCTAGAAAACTGGTAAGTTTGTATAAATGAGGGTTGCTGAGTCAGTTAGTACCTAAGCTGAACCTTGAATCCAGATCCCTGATGTCCAATATAGTGACACAACGACTTCCTCACACTTGCCTTGTTCTTGCCCTTCTCATGTGTTTATATCTGAAATAATACATTTTTTTAAGAGCAGAGCTAACTCAGTGGGTAATAGGTATCTGTGTGACTTTCTGGATGGCTATGGCTAGCCAGTCTCAGAGAAGACATGGATGCCTGATAAAAATGGAATTTTCCCAGGTGCTTTTGGATAACACCCAGCCCAAAATGCATATGGCACCCATACACATACAGGAAAATGTTATTTTTACCACTTCCTGTCAAATGTCTAGCTGGCTCCTGGGTAAATGATGTTCAGGGTGGAGCGGGTGCCTGACCCTGTCTGAATGGTTAACTTGCCAGCTCAATTTCCCTTCCTGCCAGAGAGAACCTGGGAAATTAGAGCCCTATGAGTTAGAGATGAGGAAAATTCCTCCTAAGCAAATGAAATATAGTCACTGTTTGTAGAGAAATGTTTGAAGTTAAAATTTTTACTCCTTAATATGAGACCAAGTCTGATAAGGGTTTGTTAGTGATATACGTCTGGAGCCCAAGTTCCGTCACAGAACAGCTGAAGTTTAGCAGCAGCTGAAGTAGAATATTGGGACACAATGCTGTCACCAAGCTCTTTCCCATCTCAAAGGCTTTGCACTTTCTGTTCCTATTCCCAGAATGCTTTTCTCTTTCAGATTTTCTCATGCCCAGCTCCTTCTCATCCTTTGGGTCTTGACTCACATGCCACACACCCCCAAATATCATAACAAAGTAACCCTCTGGCCATTTTCTTTCCCATAGTATTTTATTTCTGATAGTACTTACCACTGTCTGAAATTATCTTCTCTCTGTATTTGTTTGCTTTTTTATTGGCTGTCTCCCCAACTAGAATGAAAGCTTTATGAGATCAGAAGTCTGCTGGGGAGCCTAGAAGCAATGAATACACTTAGTACCTAGATCTTGGTTTCTACAATAAAAGGAATCAGGGCTCCTTGAAGAAATGATTGATTTCAGGGCTGGAATAAGGAAAGTGCAAATGATCCAGCTAGCATCAACACTAATGGAACACACTGACGTCAGGGGTCTCCTGATACTCTGTGCCAAGAAGGACACAACAATGTTGCTGTGTGTCCTTGCTCAACAATGTATGACCTGGATTCATTCATGAGGAAACACCTTGCAAATCTAAATGGAGGAACACTTCACAAAATAACTGGCCCATACTCTTTAAAAATGGCAAGGTCATGAAAGACAAAGACTGAGGAATTGTTCCAGATTACAGAGAGACTAAGGAGACAGGACAATTAAAGGCAACTTGTGAACTTGGATTGGCTCTTGGACCAGAAAAAGGATATTGGCAGGAAAATTGGCAAAATTTGAATGAGGTCTACAGAACAGATCAGTGGTTTGTTTGTTTTTAATTGAAGTATCACCTAATATGACAATCTTGATCGGTGGTTCTTAAAAGATGGTGCCTAAGACCTTTTCAAGGGGTCTGCAAGGCCAAAGCTATTTTCATAATAGTAGTGGGATATTATTTATCTTTTCCACTATGCTGACATTTACACTAATGGTATAAAAGCAGTGGTGGGTAAAACTTTAGGCTCCTTAGCGGGAATCAAGGTAGTGGTGGCACATTCTACGTACTCTTCACCCCTACACATCCACAATAAAAAAAAAAAAGGAGAGAGAGAAAAGAAAAGAAAGCTGGTTTCACTTAGGAATGTCCTTAAGTAAGCTGTAAACATTACTAATTTTATTAAATCTCAACCTTTGAGTAAATGAATTTTTTAAATGGTGTGTGACAAAATGGAAAGTATATCTACATTGCTTCTCCTGTATATCAAAGTGTCATGGTTGCCTCCAGGAAAAGTATTTGGGTGACTATGGTGTAAGTGGCACTAGCTGACTTTATGGAATACCATTTTTACTTGAAATAATGATAGACAAATTCTGGTTATTCAGATCTACATATTCAGCAGACATTTTCTCTGTCACAAGACAATGTTCCTTAAATGCAAGTGTGTTTAATGCAGCCAGAACAAGTTAATCTTTCTCTGTTTGAACTCCACCACACTTGGCCTGTGATAGCCCCTTCACTCTCTGGGTGCTTTGCTGTTCTCCAGCTGAGGAAACTGAGGCTCAGAGAGGTAAAGCAACTTACCCGGAGTCACACAGCTAGAGAATGGTTGGGACTTGACATTCCCAAAGGCAATAGTCTGTCAAGATCATCATGTACTGCTATTTAGAGACTGATGATTACAAATCAATTAAATAATCCAGTGCTCCTGTAGGGATGGTTTTCTTTAGCATCTTCTTTGGATTGGCCCATCTTACCTAGGATCTGTTAGCTTCTGCATCGTTGAGTGTTTTTAAAAGTTTAGCATTGTGTGGGTCTGGCATGAGTTATTGCCATTATTATTATTAATTAGAGCTATTAAACTATATAATAAACAATTATAAAATTAGAGTTTTTGCTAATAAAAGTTACTGCTTGAAAAAATAATATCAGGCTGAGCACTTTTCTCTCGCTTCAGCTGAAGTCCACCAACTGGCCAGCTTTTCCAGTAATAATCAGCAAATCAGATTTTTACTAGAGAGAACTTCTCAACTTAGGTCTGCATTTGTGTAATTAGGGACTCAGCATACTGAAGGAGATGATTTAAAAAGGAGAAGGGAGGAAGAAGAAAACCACAATTATTTTAAGTGGATCTAAAAGAGAGAGGGCAGTAACTATTTTTCCACTTTTTCCAGATTAAAAAAAAAAGCCCTAGGGGCAGCACCCCATGGTTAAATTAGATAAGCATGCCATTAAGTTGCTAAGTCCATTCACTATCCTGTTTAGCTATAATATCTTGGGTAGTCATTAAGAGTTTGTCCATGTGACATCTTTGCTGAGCATTTTCACTGAGTTTTCATACCAGACATTTCCCACACTTCATCTTTGCAGCAACCCAGTGAGGCATTTTTATGAGGCCCATTTTACAGGAAAGGAATGATTACATGGTTTTCCAAGGTCCACAGCTGGGAAGTGATAGATCCCCTGAGGGCAATCCACATGGGATTTGCATCTGGGGCAGGAGCGGGGGTCTGGGGACTGACTCCGACACACATACATATACCTTCCCTTCATTGCAACACCCTAGGCCCCCATGGGAGCTGGGACTTTTCCTAATTACAGGAATAATCTAATAGAGATCTAATAATCCAGTAATTAATAATAGTAATAATCTGAATAGTTGTTTTGTATTCTAATATTAGCTGTTTCCTAAGTTTTTACATATTTTTCATAATAGTCATATATATTATTTTTATATTCTGACACATTGCATATTCTTATGTCCCTCCTGACAGGCTGTAAGAATCTTTTTTTTTAAGATGATATGAAAAATTTTATTTATATCTCAGATTTTGCTTGAAAGCCATTTTATGGCTTAAAATGGAAGCTATCTTTGAAAATGACGTATTCTAATGATAAGCCCATTGCCAGAAGGAGTCCACATTCTAAAGAAAAGTCCATCTCGGGGATTTCTGAAAGGGAGTTCTCCGCTACTCCTCCACAGGAAAGGACTCTGGGCCAGATGTCAGGAGAAACTCACTGGGTGTCCTTGGACAAATCAAGCTCGCTCTCTGTCTCTTTGGAGCTGTTTCCTCATCTCTACAATGGGGCTATGGTAGGGAGGCTAGAGTCTGGAAACCACAGGCAGATAAAGCTTGGTCTCTTTCCCCATAAAATTCTAGCCTGAAAAATTAATCACGTAGTTGGTGACTTGGCCGTGAACTACTTTAGAACAGACACTGAGGGATAATTACTCATTTTATCACCTCTTTGGCCCAACTCAATGCTTTGCTCCTTAGGGAATGTTCAGGAACTGTTTCTTAAAATGATCCTAATTAAACACTTGGGAGGGGGTGCTAGTATTCACTAGAATTTTGCTCCTAAGAACAAGTCATGTAGAAATGTAAAACCAGTGTTTTGTTTTGTTCTGTTAATATGGTCAATACACTGGCAGGCACAGAAAATGCATTTAGCAACATATCCTGCAATTGCTGTGGAAAAGCGATAGAAAGGAGAGCAGATCATGGTCTGTGTCAGAATGAAGATGCCATGCCTGGCAGGAACAAGCAGCAAACAGCTCTGGGAGGCCATTTACAGAGAGGTTATTTTGGAGTCCTTGGGTTTGCATCCCAGCTCAGCTTCTGCACCCCACTGGAAATACAGTAACTCTAGCAGAGTATAATTTGAGAATAAAACAAGGGCATGTTCAAGATACTAGTAAACCGCAAGGGCTAGTGAGGAACCCTGGAGCTGGAAGTAGAAGGGGTCGCTCCTAAACCGGAAGGTGCCACGGAAGGGGCAGCTGCCCGAGCCCAGAGGGAGAGTCAGGTGTAGTTCCTGGAGAAGCCCACAGGGTGGAGCTGGGGTAACGGAGAGCTCAGCCTCACTGCCCGTCCGCACTCCCATCTCCTGCTGAAGCTCCCAGCACAGGACTAGGAGCTGTCAACGCAGCCTGTGCTCCAGAAGCATTGAGAAAGGCAGACTGGAGAGAGGAGGGCACGTGGGTGGGCAAGGAGAAACACTGGCAGAGTCATTTACTGACTGTGTGGCTTAGATAAGTCACTTCCCCTCTCTGAACTTCAGTTTCCTTACCTGTAAGTCGAAATAATAATATTACCTCCCTTGTAGAGCTGAGGTGGGAATCAATTATTCATAACATGTAAAGCACCTAGCAGGGGGTCTGGTAGGAAATTTCGAAAATGGCAGTTATTGCTGTGATGATGATGATGATGATAACGATGAAGACTCAGGTAGGGAGAGATGGGGCTTAGGGAGGTATGCTTGGACTTGACTGGAATGGTGAGAATGAAATGTTCGAGGCAGCCTAGCAGGTACTGTGATAACCACCACCACACTCAGTAGGTAGCTCCTCTCGCTGTGACAACATCAGGTCAACCTGGGCAGAGCCAAAATGACATCAAAGTCCCAGTGTGCACATGCCTACATTTTACCATTGGAGCAAAAAAAATGCTCTCACCTGCTAGGACTACCACCATCCCAAGCCCTCCTTCTGCCTGCAAACTGTGGCCCTGTGGTGCTGGTCTGTTTTTGCAAAAGGACCATTTCTTTAAATGAGCCTGCCGAATGAAAGGATCCAGATTTCTCCTCTTCTCTCTTTAAAAAAACTACAGATGTAAATGCACTCGAGGTGGTCTGTTTCTGCCATGACCAATAGGTAAAAAAAAAACAAAAAAAAACAGTCGCTTTCTAAACAGACCTGCAATTAATTAATATTAGGACCTCTGGAGGAGTTGATGTGGGGATGGGCTCTTGGTGAGAGCCACGGGCCTGACAATTCTACCCACCCAGGTTTTGAAACCAGTTTGGAAACTGTCAGGAAACCCCATTACCCCAATTTCCTCTCAGACCATCTTGGCGGACAAATCCAGGTTAACCGAGAATGTGAAAGTCACTTAGATGGTGCAAGGTCCACAGGGCCTTCATCTTAAAGAACAGATGTCAGTGTCCCAAGCCAGTTGCTCTCAGAATGAGGTTGCCAGATTTAGCAAATAAAAATACAGAATGCCCAGGTAAATTTTGCATTTCAGATAAACAACACATAGTGTTAACTCTGTCCTAAATATTGCATGGGACAAATTTGACACTGAAAAATTATTTGCTGTTTATCTGAAATTCAAATTTAACTGGACATCGTGTTTTCTCTGGCCGAATGACAACGGCAGTGTAGAAAGGCACACAGCTCAAACGGCTGAGGTCTCCAACTGGTGGCCGTAAGGAAGTTTGTTGCACAGTCTTCAGTTTATAAAACTGGAATCAGTTACCAACATTAAAATTTTTTCTGGCTTCCACTAAAATGGGAAGCTCCAAGCATGCTCGTAGTAGCAAGCCCACTGTAACACCATGGGCATAGACTGGATCATGGGAAAATGAAAACTGATTTCTGATTTGTCAGACTGAAGGTATCACGGATAAATTCATTTTTGGCTGGTTTGTTGCATAAGCTTAGTGATTGCCCTGGCAAGAGCCCATGCTTCAGGCCTGGAGAACTTGCCCTTTCTCAGGCTCTGCTGCAGCAGTCGACTCCAGACCCCACAAGTGCTGGCTGCAAGATCTAAGAAGCCTGGCCCCTGCAAGGCCACTGCTAGGCCTTCCCCTTCCTAGCCCAAGGGTGGAGGCTTTACTCCATAGGCTGGAGAAATATGTGCCCAGAGTGCCCCCTACAGACACCAACTGGAGCTGCAAGTCCTGAAAGGGATCCCCCGCACCATCTTCCCTGGCAATTGTGTTGCCACGATTAGGAGTGAGACAGGTAAAATCTACAAGGAGGAGAAAAAGGAAAGACTGAAAAATAGTGAGCACTTAAGGAGATTATTCTATGTTCCAAGCAGAATTATAAGTGGTCCTTTGCTTCCCAAAATATCCCCATAAGGTGGGTTCCATACGTCCCTATGTTTCAGATGAAGAAATTGAGGCTCAGAGATGTGAATCACTTGCTCAGAGTCGTGGCTAATAAGGCAGAGCCAGGATTCAAACCCAAGAAATCCAATTCCAGAGCCCATTTAAAGAAATATATTTTTAAAATTATCATACAATAAAATTGACTTTTGGGGGGAGGAGTACAGTTCTATGAATTTTAACATCACAATAAGGATACCCCAAACTTCCTTGTGCTATTCATTTATACTCACACCCCCACCCATCTGAACTTCCAGCGATCACTGATCATCTGTCCCCCACCACTGTAGTTTTACCTAAGAATGTCAAACCAATGGGATCATATAGTGTTAACCATTTGATACTGGTTTCTCTCACTCAGCATAATGTCTTTGGAGTCATCCCAGTTGTTGGTTGTATCACTGATTTGTTCCTTTTTGCTCAGATGAAGGTAGCCATTACTGACAGAACACCAAATGCTGTTTTGACATCCCATTTGATCCTCACAGTAGGTAAGAGAAGGTAATGTCATGCCCATTTTTGTCTTACTGAGCACCTACTTAGTGTATAGGAAATAGCTCTAGAAACTGCAGGGAATGCAAAGAACAGAAAACACTCCTTGTTCTCGTAGAACACAGTAAGTTGGAGAGAGAAAAGAAGGGGCTTTGGAGTCAAACAATTCGGAGTTCGTGACCCAGTTCTTATTTAGAGCTGGGAACCATGGCTCTCTGAGTCTCCATTCCTCCTCTGTCAATCGGCGTAAGAATCTCACCAGTTCTTTCCTCACAAGGGCTGTCGTGATGAGTAACAAAATGTACACATCAGTGCCTTAGCTTACCATAGTACGGCTACAAGGCAAGTGTCTGATTCATTCCTTCATTAAACAGGTATTTCTTGAGTGGCCTCCTACAATGTGCCCAGCTGCGGCGATGTCCAAGACAAACAGGAGGACGAGTTTTACCTACCTGTAGTCCTGGTTTAATGGAGGGTAGACAGATGATAAACAGATATGCTAAATACACACACAATGTATGTATATATATATGTATATATATATATATACATACATAGCCACTCTTAGGCAGTGACAAATAATATGAAAAATACAAGGTAAGGTAATTGAAAGGGCAGAGATTATTTTAGATAGTCCCCCAGGGAAGGTGACATTTGAGTAAAACCCCTGCCTGAGACAAGAGAGGGAACCATGCAGAGATTTGGAGGTGGGGATGGGCGGACCTGGACTGGTCATTCCGGGCAGAGGGAACAGCAAGTGCAAAGAATTGAGGTAGGAGTGATCCTAAAGTGATGGAAGTTAAAAGGCTGAAGGATATTGAGAGAAAACAGGGAGATGAAGCCAGAGATGGAGAGAGAGGAAGATGGTGCAGGCCATTGACTCTGGCTTTTAGAGGCGGGGAGACATTGGAAGGTTTTGGGCAGGGCAGAGGCATATATGTGGTTTTCAAGATTTCTCTGGCTGCCTAAGAGATCAGAGGGGGCAACAGTGGAAGTAGAGTCCAATAATCAAAGCTTAGATGATGGTGGCTTAGGTCAGGGAAGTGGCAGCAATGGAGGTGGTTAACTGGGGTGAGTCTCACATGTATCCTGAAGGTAGAACCAGTAGGTTTTGCTGATGGCTTCACCCAGGGAATGAAAACAAAGTATCCTTGGAGTCAAGAACTCCCAAGATTTTGGGCCTGAGCTACTAAACTGTGTTGCCTGTACTAGGACAGAAATGATTGCGTTAAGGGGCAGCCTTGGGAGGAAGGGTACCGGCTGTTCTGGACATGTTAAGTTGAATGCATGAGGCAAAACAAGGTTAGGTCTGGAAATACAGGTTGGGGCCACAGTGAGCTTTCAATGTCTTGATGAAACTGAAGGTTCTTGCAGTTGATGTTCAAGATGTCAAGATTATAGAGGCCTTTTGATTATTGAACTGCTATCTTTTGCTGGATAAACGAGCCCTTAAGTTTAGTGACTTGAAAAACATTTCACCCCATTATTCTGTAGGTGAGGAACCCAAGCACAGGTTAGGTGGGTCCTGTTTCAGGGTCTCTTGAGTGTTTAACAGGGGTTCTTGTCACCAAGGATTGAAAAAGATATGCTTACAAACTCAGCTGGCAGGACTCAGCTTCTGCATTGTTGACTGGAGGCCACCTGATTACGTAGATATCAAGGGAGCTTGCTTCATTAAAGTGAGCAGGGGGAGGAATGGGAAAGACAGGAAGGGAACCAGCAGAGTATGTCCGAAGTCTTTTATAACCTTTATCTCCATTGACATCCTCTTAATGCCATTTTCTCATCATCAGAAGCACTCATGTAGCACTCAAGGGTAGGCTGAGGGAGGCAATTACCAGGAGCCATCTTAGAAAGCATTAACAGAAAATGGCCCAGTGTGGATGCCATCTTTGCACATTATGTAAAACTGCGAGGGAGGAGCAGGGATGGAAGTCAAAATGAAACCAGACTGGCTGTTATCATGCCAGTCTGTAATTTTCCATTGTTCAGTATTAGAAATACATAGTTTATCAGGCACAGCCCCAATCACTTATTAATCTCACACATTAGCTGTAAATAACCCATGACTGGGTGTACACAACTGTGGAAAACATGGAAATTTCTGACCAGGAGTCCCACCTAACAGCACCCATTGTGTCTATTAAGAGCCTGCTTTGCATGCCTATGAGGGCAGGATGTTTACCTTCAACAGAGCCACTGGTCAGTATCAGGAGTACCTGCCCAGGAGAAGGGTGGAAACACCCATCCTCTCCTTCAGATGGGGTCTGCCAGTCACCAGAGATTCACCCATGGTTCTTCCTGGTGCTAAGGGCGGGGAAGTGGGGAGCCACCAGGAGAATGAGGAGAGGCGTGGAGCCCCAATACTCCTGAAGATTAAGACCAAGTGTTCCAGCAGGGAGCTTGGAGATGGAGGTTAGGACTGGCAGGAGACCTGGAACAGAGGCTGGCGTGACCAAGATTGAGACCTAGTGCTGTGACACTAAGACTCCCTTTTAACTCCATTTCTTGCCCTTGCCTTTAACGTTCCTGGGGAGGGGAACCCCCTCCTTCCGGAGCAACCCTGTTCAGAAATGCCTGCATAAACAAGTGTTGATCTGCCTTAGAATTTGACCTCTGCAGATACCTGGTTGTTTCTAACACTGTTCAATGCTTATCTCTTCATGACCAAATACAGGAACATTTTGATTTAAAAGATTTTTTATTTTTCTCCAGACAGGAAGGCTACAAAGCTAGAAATTTTACCAGTTTTAAGAATAATCCTTGATTCTTCAAAAGAGGCACACGCTTTTCAACTCTGCAGTCCTCAGGTTACAAAATAGCCTTGATATTGACTCAATCACAACTATTAACGCTGTCTCAGGAAAACAAAGGGTCAACCTTTTTCAAGAGGCCTTGTATTCCAACACCATAGTTGGAAAAAAAACTCCTTTAAAAAGAAAAAAGGCAGATCAGTTAGTACTTCATTCTGCTGTGAAGTGCTTATTTAGGTTGTGGGAACATCTGGTTAAGACTCTAGGAAGTAAGACCAGAGACTTCCAATCTCTACGAGACTTGTCGCCTCTGCACCTCATTGAAGCCAACTGTACCTTGTCAAAATGTTCACCTCAAAATAAAGCCTTTCCAGTTCTGTACAGGCAAGGAGAGAAATCCAGGACAACACCAAAAGGTCTTTCCGTTGATTTAGAGTGACTAACGGAGTATAAAGACACTTGAAGACAAATGGGGGCATCTGAATATTAAGTGGATAAGCCAACACCAGACTATATTCTTAGTTGTGAAGGATGTTATGTGAGAGATTTTTTTTGTATTTAGACATATCTAAAGAAAGATACATGGATTTAGTCAGGAAAGCAACAACTTGCTTTCAAATGGCAAAAACTATGCATTTATACAAAGTAAATATTTTCAGTTAGGGTAATGAGTGATCGCTGACATTAATGCCAACTCTTCTCCATGCCAGAGATTTTCCTAAGAAGTGGGGGACAAACCACCCACGAGGCACATCTATTAGAGTGAGCAACCACACGAATCTCTGGTGGAAGCAAGCTGTCATTGGTGTTGCTTCTTCCACCTCTTCTACTAAAGCAGGATACTAGGGATGCCAGGGGATACCGTACCATGGACCAACCAGACAGAAGCAACCAGTAGGTTAGTGCAATTTATTAAGGGGCTGTACACATCAACTTAAAGGCATACAATCAAGGTCTGATTCAGTCAGAGAGGTCTGGCTTAAATCTTATTTAGTCAGCATGGTTAATCTGATGGGGAATTAAATATCAGACATGTCATCAGAAACACACACCACCTAGTGCCTCAAGGATACAGAAACGGTGTTTCAAGAAAAACAGGGGCAGAAGGTACAGACTTAATAGCCTGTCTCTTTGGCTCATGAAGTGAGCTGCCATGCTGGAAAGAGACCCATGCAGTTACAAGTAAGGGTGGCCTATAACCAGCAGTATGAGGAACTGAAATTTTTGCACAAGATCTACAATCAGCTTGAATCCCAACTCCAATGCAACTTGGAGTTTCTATTACCTGCCAGGGCAGAATTAACTATTAACTTTTTTCCCCCTTTCTTGAAAGACCTAGTAGTACCAACAGGTCAATAGTCCTGCTGAGGATTCACTTCTTCCATTTTATATACCAACTTGGAACTGGGTCCCCAGGTTACTCCTAAGTGGACACACTTAATCATCTTATTAGGGGGTCGATACCCTGGTGGACACCATTGGCAGAAATCTCACCTGTCTGTTACAGGACAGAATGTGAACCAGGCTGAGGTGAAGCTCAGGCTGCAATCAACCTAACTTACTGCCCGGGTGCACACCTGGCTTCTGACCTGTAGAAAGTTAACAGAAATAGCAAGATAAAGGACCTTTATGGTGAGGGGTAGAACACCCATACAGCAAGCCCAATTCCCACGAAAAAAACACACATGGAAAGCAGAGTCTGTTAAGCAGCAGAGGTGATCTCGGGGGCCGATGCATCAGACAAAACTGGCTAATAGTTCAGTTAGATCAACAAGGTCGATCTGATGGGGAAAAAAACTATGTCATCAGCTGCAATGGCCAAAGCTGAGTCACAGGAAGTTAAGCCTGCAAGGGGGATAACCCGTATTTAAAAAGGCAGTTAGTTATTACCTCTTCCCTACTCCAAAGCCTGTATCTATTCAGTCACGTGGGCACAGGTACTTAGAAGCCAGGTGGACAATCCTTCCCCACTCCTGGTCCATTCAAAAGTCCACTTTCAGCCAACTGTAAACCTGAGATGAAAACATTGAAACATGAATTCCAATAGCTATAAGTCCAAGGGAGTAGGGAACAGAGGAGCTGCTCAAACAGGTGTATCAGACGGAAACTGGCTTAGTTAAGTGGATCAACATGGTCGATCTGTCGGGGAAAAAAGTTCAGTCATCATATACACCAGTAGGAAGCTCTTCGCTTGTACAGAAAAAGCCCTGAACCAAGACTGAGATTTTGGTCTTTTATACCTTCAAATTCACTCAGTATTTAAAAACCTGAGTCCTGTTGTTGGCAGTACGAAAACAGGATCTAAAACAAATATTCCTGCCTTCTGAGCTTACATTTGACACAGTCCAGTGTGACTGGCAAGTTGTAGTGGAAATGGCTGACTTTAAATGAGGTGAGAAAGCAACCACCATTTCTGACTAGGTGAGAGGATGTTACATATTCATGCATGTCACCACTAAACATACGACTTAAAAGGATCACTATGGGACAGCAAGGTTTAAGAAAAACATGTCCAAGGTGTCCTGCCCCAAGGGCATCATTCTTGGACTCAAGAAAATATGTAAGCAGTTGGGAATTTTTGAGTGGCTATGTGAATACAGATTTGACCTTCCTTTTAAAAAAAAAGTCACATTATTCACTTGAAAGACTTAAATGCCTAACAAAGCTAATCAAAAAACAAAAGTTATCAAGAAAGCTCGATTGACAAACATTAAGGAATGGAATCCAAAAATGTGCTTTAGGGGGCATTAAAAAAACTAACACCTACTCACAAAATTATTCCACTTCTCAATTACTTCTCTTAAGACTGTTTCTTCAACAAGTCTAATAGGCACATTTTTGAAAATTTTATTAAAATGAAAGCATACAGAATACACCTAGTACCTAAAATATACTTAAAACTAGCTACCGTTAAATCTTCAGTTTTTTCTTAGTTCGCCTAGTAAACAACCAGAGGCTCTATAGAGCACGCGTTTCCCACAATAGGCTTGGAGACAAATGCTTACCACATAAGCCTGGAGACTGAAGATTGCAGATGTCCACACCGGGTTCCTTGGAAGCCCAGCAGTGACCCCCTCCTCCTAGATCCATTCTGTACCCAGTGATCGCGCTAACCTGCGAACCAACAAAAACAGGCCATCAATCGCCATCTTCCCAGGTCGAAAGACAGCACGGTCGGGCCTATTGAGGCCGGTGTGTCAGAACTAACTGGCTAAAGTGTTCAAAGACATCAGCATTGTCGATCTGATGGGGAAAAAAGTGAAGTCATCATTTACACCAACGAAGGACTCCTCAGATCTGTACGCAGGGCGTGGTTTTTCCCAGCTCTAAACGATCTCCCCCATGACCCTAAGGCCTATTTAGGGGTCAGAACAGGGAAAGGAAAGCCACGCGGAGGTGGAGCCACGGATAGGAGAGACGGCAAAAAAGTTAATAGCGGGTTCTCCACTTACCACACACAGTAGTAAACCTGAGTTTCCAGGGCAAGGCGACATCGAATATAAGACGACTACTAAAGGGGACCGATGAAAATGCGCCGCCAGGGCGAAAGAACGAGAACAGCCCTGGAGCCCCTTTATATAATCAGAGGGTGCCCTTACGCAGGCGCACTGGACCAGAGGCGACTCCCCTTCTCTGCCACGCCCCGTCCCTGCCGCGCGCGGGGCCCCCTGGGAAATGTAGTCTGAGTCGTCAAGCCGGAAGCCCTTTAAAGGTTGCTAAGGCCCTCTAGCTCCGCCCCCTCGGGTTCTACCCTGTAGCTCTTCACAAACACCAAGGCGTCTCCTGGATTTCCCCTCCTCCGGAACCAGCCGAGGCCTCCGCCCTATACTATCCTCATCCGTAAGCTGCCTCCACTGGAGTCGGCCCGCGGCCGCCCGCCCGGCCGCTACGGGTAGCTGAAGCGACGACCGCCCGTCAGTCAAACCGCCCCCACGGGGCCTGAGGGCGGGGACACCACCTGCGCCAGAGCCCGGTTCCCTCTCTCTCAGCCCCGAGGTCTCGTCCTCCTCCCCTTCCTCCTCGCCGCCCGCCTGGCCCCTCGCTCCGCCTAGTGTCTGCGGGGAAGGGAAACCGAAAGTGCGCGGCACCGGGCGGGGCCGCGGACCTACCTCCGGGAGCCCGGCCACCAGTCCACGACGACGGCACTGCGAGAAAACGACCCGGAGCCGAGTGAGTGGCCCTCGCCCCGCACCTGCTGCTGCCCGCTGCGACCCCCGGCCCGCACTGCCCCGCCACGGCCGCCGCTTCCGCCCCCGCCACCTCCTCAGCCCTCGGCGTCCCCCTTGCCCCGCGCCCCCGTCTCCTCCGACGCCCCCGACCCCGACACCTCCTAAGACCTCGGCACCTCCAGTATCCGGTCACCCCCTCAGCGCCCCTATCACCTCCTCAGTTCCCAACACCTCCATCACCCGACCCCGCCCCGCCGATCACCGCCATCTCCTCCATCACCAACCCCAAAGCCTTCCATCACCACCTCTGCCTCACCTAGTTCTTCTCTATTCCAAATATTTACCCTCTCTCTGCCACAGCCATCCCCTTAAACTTACTCTAACCTCACCTCCCATCCCCTCCTTCATCCCCCGTCTTCTACGAAGCACCCTCAGTACCGAGACTCCCCGTCCCTGTTTCCCGAGCCCCCCCATCGCTTCAGCAGGCACCCCTCCAGCTGAGCTCAGCCGCCCTCTTTTCTGCTTAAGGCCCCCAGACCTCTTCACCTCTCCCCCCCTCCGCGGCCACTTCGCACCTCAACCTTGGGATGGCACCTTCTTCATGCCACCACACAGCCTTGGCTCTTCGCTGACGCCATAATATTGCCGTCAGGATATGGTGGGCTCATGGGTGCCAGTAACTCCGCCATCCTTTCTTCTACTCTCTCAGGATCCAGGAACCTGCTACTGAAACCCAATTCTGGCCTCTTGATCCAACCTCTTTCATTCCACCCTGGCAGTAACCCTTCTCTAATTTGATCCCTGAACCAGCTTAACTACCACTAAATTTCTTCCTCTTTGCCGGCCCTTAGGCCTTCATTCCTAAAAAGTCCTCTCTAGTCTGCTTTTTGTCTTAGCATTTCCTGTTCCTCTTTGCTCCTCCTCTCCTCGCCTTTTTTCTTTTTTTCTCCCATTTCTTTATTCCCAGAAAATTTCTGAGTTTCTAGTTTAGTATTTTCAACAATAGGTAGGAGGAAATTTCCCCTCAGGAGAATTTTCTTTTCATTAAAAAAACAAACTGCACCATGAGAGCTGGGTTTGATAGCATGAGGGGAAAAGATTCACCCAAAATATTCCCAGCAGGAAGGGAAGGGGCTCCTTTTGATGAGGATAAAAGCTATTCCTCATATAATGCCAAATCTATTCAGTTTCCAGCTATGAATATTTTAAAACTCAGAGGGACGGTCTCAGAAATTCCTTTCCTGAGGACTCTGAGTCACCCACATTCTGTTTATGAGCTGAACTGAGAAGTTCCCTTAAAGGGGCTTCCTCTTCCTCTTACAGGACCCATGTCAAAATCATCAGAGTAGAAAAAAGAGAAGGAAAGGATGACAGATTTCTAGCTGGTCCTGAGGAAACAGCATCCCTTAGATGCTAAGCCTCCTGGCTATTGAAACATGGCATTTCCTTCTCTTGATTGAGTGGAGTGGGGGGCTTAATCAGTTTGGCTGTATGCCAAAGGTAGGACAAGGAGTGACTGCTCACTAATTATTTACGAACTATAGCCTGTAAGCTACAGAGTACCATGTAATAGAAAGACTGGATAGGGTGGTGAACACATGGCTTTTTGATTAACAAAGATGTACTTCTTTTGTCCTGGCAGCAGTGTTTGCTTTATAGGAAAGGAAAATGAAACCTAGCAACTCATTAAGTAACTTGGCTAAAGGCATAAACCAAACAGTTATTTTGAATAGGAATTGATGACACTCCCTCTTCCCCAAGAAAGTGCAAGGATAATGGGGAGGGAGGGGTGGAATTTGATCCTTTGACATTGCCTAAATTATGTATTTTATGTTTTATATCATAGTTGGGCATTCGCAGAGTTTAGCACTTGTTCCTGTGATTCAAATGTTTAACTCTTAGTTAAGGATGTTGAGGCAGAAGGATTGGCTTGATGGTGTTTGGGTTTTTTTCTGCTAGATACTGTGTTTTAAGAGCACCAATAACACTCAACATGTACAGATTTTCAGATAACTGAAAGTAATATGAACGTGGAGGAATTCAGATGACTTAAACATGGAGGACAGAAGACCTTGTCCAGAGGCCAGGCCCAGGAATCACCATACTAACCACAGAGGTGAGCAAGGTTTTCTATCTAAAGGGAAGGAAATTGAATTCCCTAGGAATGAACAGGCCTACGGAAGATTGCATCTCTCAAGTAAAGAATGTCTTGTTCCTTAGATACAGCATGAATGACTGAAAAACAGACCACCTGCCCTTCCCTTTCCTTAAGAGAGCTGATGAATGGTTGTAGGCACTTTAGCAAAAATAGTGATAAGGTGTCAGAAATAGAAATAACTCTGGTTTAGATAGAGCAGTGCTCTTCAATAGAAACACAATACAAGCCAAAAACATAATTTTTAATTTTTTAGTAGCATCATTAGAAAAAGCAAGAAGAAACAGGTAAAATCCATTTAAAAAATGTAATAAAGGGTAATACTTGTCCTATTTAAACCAACATACCCAAATAATACTACTAGGGCTTTAGTCATTTTAATGTTTTTATTACTCCAAATACTCAAGTTTTGTTGTGTTAAGATGTTAAAATATATATAATATATAAATATAAAACTTTTTTAATGAGATGTTTAACTTTTTGGTAATAAGTCTTCATAATTCCATGTGTTATTTTACACATCTTAATTCAAACCAGCCACATTTAAGATGGTTACTAGTCACTCTTATCTAGTGGCTATGTATTTGAGTGCATGTGGAGAGTTCTAGTCACCAAAGCAAAGTTAGTTCCAAAAACATCATTACTACAGTGATTGTTCTCTTTTGTTTGCTTAGAACTTTCTAAACAAAACAATCAAATAGATGCTTACTTTTTCCCTAAGTTTGCAACATGTCATCCAAGTTTTAGCTGTGGGACAAATGAGGAAGAAATGTAAAATCTTGTTTTACCAGCTCGGTGAATGATGAAAGAGAATTGATACAATTTTCTATTCTTCCAAAACACTGAGTCTTCCAGTCAGGTCAAAATATTTAAAATAGGACTTTATTCTGATACCTTGGGGGTTTGAAAACTAAATAAGAAAGTAGCAATTACAGAAACTTAGAGTTCAGTAGTACAGTATTAGTATTTTACCAAATATTCCTTTATGTTGTCACATTAAAATTTTCCGTACAAAGGGCAAAACAAGGAAAAATATACATAAATGGATTTGGCATCTGATGTCTGAAATGGTATGATCATCTTGTGTGATACACATTTGAAACTTCCATAACATTTTTTTAATGTTTTTTTTTTTATAATTTATTTTGGTATCATTAATCTACAATTACATGTGCAATATTACGGTTATTAAACTACCCCTTCATCAGTTGCCCCCCACCAACCCCATTACAGTCACTGTCCATCAGCATAGTGAGATGCTATAGAATCACTATTTGTCTTCTCTGAGTTGTACAGCTCCCTGTGCCTCCCCAACATTACGTCTGCTAATCGTAATTCCCCTTTTTCCCTCTTATCCCTCCCTTCCCAGCCATCTTCTCCAGTCCCTTTCCCTTTGGTAACTATTAGTCCATTCTTGGGTTCTGTGAGTCTGCTGCTGTTTTGTTCCTTCAGTTTTTTTTTT